>CM052093.1:4279595-4364096 GCA_028453745.1 Agapostemon virescens | reverse complement strand
TAAATTGTAATTCTGGCGAAAACTAAATTATATTCGTAAATTTTAATATGTTTAAAATGTTTAGAGGTCAAGACGAAGTGAAACAATCAAATGAAAATTATAAATAATTTGACATAGATTCATCCATCTCTGTACGCTCTGGCTAGAACTCTTGATTTTCACGACACACATAGATGCGCGCTTTGAAAAGAGATCGCCACAGTTAACTGGTTAATAATATCTTACACTGTACTTTTACTAATTTTAAGCATTACTGCAATTTTCCTTTACGATTCACCTTTTGCATTGTGAAAAATAACAAGTTGGCGAATGCTGTATGAAATGTTTCTCTTACGTCCGATTATTACCAGTGAACTTAGTGAATATCTAAACACAAGTGATTTTCTGAGGCTCGAGACAGTTTCCACAGACTACAATGTTTGAAAACGTACCTCACAATTGCATTAAATATCATACATACTAGCTCACGTAAATTGTTACATTCCGAGGTATCCGAATATTATTGTCACGTTAAAACTAGACATTCTTTCGTGTAAAATAGAATACTTAGTAAACGTTAGTAATTATATAAATAAAAATTATGCTTCTATTAACTAGACCCTATACCGGAATGTAATTTAGAATTAATTTTTTTGTCTTTATCGTGAACAAAATTACAATGCGGCAAAGTGAAAATTGTATAGTCTCCGAATATTAAAGTGATTCACTGTATTTTCTGTTATCCTGACAAAAATTCTAACGTGAACGCCATTAACCTTTAACGCTCCAATGGCTCCTCTGAGGAGACACTAAAAATGGTCATACTATTATTCGAAACAGCTTCTGTATCACTATATTTGCGTTTAAGAAGTCGGTACGAATTCAAGTGTTGCACGTACAAGTTATAGTAATAACTTTTTGTGCATGAAAGGAAATAAACCATGTACAATGGAACTATTGTACATTAAAAAGTACCTCGCTTTTGGAATTAAAATCACTTGGAGTGCTAAGGGTTAATTGTAATATAGTAAAAATGGCCCGTCGTCTGAGGACTAATTCGCCATTCGAATAACAAACGCGAGTGTATTTTGGAACAGCCTGTGTTATCCTGTTTGAATTCACGAATGCTAAAGATTGACACCATTCGTAAGGTGGTCTTCTGGGCAGCCAAAAACTGGTCTTTTAGAAGCCATCGAAGCAGTTAAAGTGAAACTTGATGGTCAAATACAGTACCGTTTCGATGAAAGTCTTCGTTGCCTATGCTGATTGAATCTGAGCTATTTCAGACCGAAAACACGAGGAAATACAGTTAGATAATTCATATACGTTAACGCCAGGCATCGTCGAAAGGAGTGCTGTGAAACAAAATCTTAAATGGCTATCGTTTCATTCCATTAGCGAGTGTCTCTGAACTATCTGCGAAAACTTGTATTATTTGTACCGCATCGCTTGCATTCATTCGAAAACGATTTTTCTTGACCCACTAACGCATTAGTCGATCCCATAAGAAATTCTCTTCGCAGTTGTATTAATTTTATGCATTAAAGCAACAATTTTCCAAGGAAAAGAACTGTGTTTATTAACTCTTTGTATTCCAATGGCGCCTTCCAAGTGACACTAAAAATCGTCAGAATATTGTTACGACGGTTGTTCATATAGAGTTTCCATAATGAAAAATTATCTCGTGATGAACAAACCCCTAAGAAAATAATAATAGATACGGGTTGTCACGGATCTGTTGCACAGATAGACAATCGAAAGTAGTCGAAGTCTGCCTGTCGAACAGTTTGGACAGCAAATTCGATAAAGCTAATAATGTATTGTAGTTGTATTGTATTTTATTATATTTTGTGTATTTGCTGTAATGTATTCTACTGTAAAGAATTAATAATTTGTACATAAATAGTTGTATAAACGAGATGCCGCGTCGCGTGCCACATGGAGTGTGCGGAACGCGCAAGAATGATTAAAAACAACTTGTACGTCACTATGCTTGCTTTAAAAAAAAACAGTGAACATTAAAGTATTGCCTTAATGAATAATAGTTATACACTTTCTATTTAAATTTTGCAATTAAAATTGCTGAGAGTACACAGGATTAATGATCGACCAGACAAATAATTAACACCAGGTTTACGGGGTTCGTCAAAATGATGGGTTTTAATGTTTTTAATCTACAATTACGAAGATTTTAAGATGCATCCATGAGGATGTATCCAAGTTTATTTCTATGAGTATGTATTATTAAAAATTGCATAATTTACAATGAAGGAAAAAAGAAATCAGAATTGGAAGATCCAAAATCTATAAAACTGCACAAAATTTTTACCAATCCATGTCTACTTTCAATTTGAAAGGGAAAGAAAGAGAATCGTGAAAAAACTTAGAATGGAACACTCAAAGGCCAATCACGAACAACTACTTATTTAACATTGTAAAATAAAAGAATTATTAGTAGAAGGAAAGTATCACACGCTGTCAAACTGTGATTACTGTACCGCTTAATATATAGTTATAAAAATTGAGTATAACTTCAAACAATACATGAAATGGATAAAAAGGACAGTTTTATAAAAAAATGTAAAATAATCACTTTTAATATCCTGCAAACCTAGTGTTAATCTCATGCACTGAACAATGAAGAACAGAAATTTCGAAAATGCAAAAGATTTTATATGTACTCCTATTCTTCCATCGCTTTTGCATGAACAAACAATTTTCGCATAGTTTCTTGTGAATTACGCTTCACACTGCACGATGGTATCTCTCAGGACTGGTAAAGTAATTATGGAGGAGTAAGAGTCGATACGATTTCATGATTGTTTCATTAGCTAGATAGTGACTCGTTGCTATCCCGTTCCCGCCCATTCGATCATTAATATGCAATCTATTATCAGCAAGCATCATGATATAGTGGAAATGAAGACACCATCGTAAAGAGTTTGGAAAGGTGCGGTAATAGGAAGGGAATAGAGTATTTTTTGCATGTTTTATTATATTCTCATCGTAGCAATTAGCGAGATTTTGATGTACTCAAGTGAGTCGAAGATTGATTGCACAGGGTAAGCGAAGAACGTGATGAAGAACGTAATACACTAAATAATGTATGGCGTGATAAACGATACTAAAGCTCGTTTTTTTTTTAACGGACAGACCTGGCGTGCATCATTGATCGTAAAAGCTATCCATCCTCTAAACCATAATCATTCCAAATTGATGGTGTTTGTACTCTCGAATTGGGATGGACAGATATTTCTAGGGTCGTCTCTTGCGAACGATAGGCCGACAGAAAGGTAATTATTGTCAATGATTTCGGTATGATACTTTCTGAATATCAACCCAAAAGTTCCCATACAATCGGTTAATTTAATTAATGAGATTTATCAGTTAATATTTATAATAATCGATGTTACTTTAACCCTTTGCATTCGAAGCAATTTTAATTTCATCATTAAGACATTTCTTTCAATATTACAGATTTTTATTGTGTAGAATCTTTTTTTCATTATGCATTTCGCGTTAAACCTTCTTCCTTGTCCAACAGTTGAATTTTTAACAAGTTAAAGAGTATAAACAAATTTATTAATACGAACACCGTTTTGGAAAATGGTATTGCAAATTTGACTGATGCCTCAGAGTCGCCATTCGACTGTAAAGAGTTAATACTTCTGCATGGAACGTGGTTTATTGGAATATGTCACAATAAAAATTAATGTCTGAAATTAGTTTAAGGTAAATGTAATAACTATGTGAACGAAATGTCATTCAACGTGTTAAGAAACCGTTTCCAAAATTATACACACATTCTTTTACAAATTAAATTTCTATCAATATGTAATTAAAATTTTTCATCCAACTGTCGGATGAAAAGTTTCTTGTAAAGAATATTTCCTAATTTGTTATTATAGTTAAACGTTCCTATTTTCCCTATGAAACAATATTATGAGCTAAAAAGTTAACTGTTAGAGTTAACAAAACGAGAACATACTACTTTTAACCACTTGCCAAACCATTTTCTTTGCCACTACAGTTATTATAACGTTTTCGTTACCAAAAATGTTATAGAAGAGAAAAGAAAATTTATATATTTTCTATGACTTCATTTACTTCAATGCTGAAATATTGATTAAAAAAGAGTAACATTGTATTTTGTCTAAAAAGTAAAAAAATCGCATTTATATTTGTTAGACTTTGTTTAAAATCTTCAGCACGAATTTTACTCGTTATAATACGGCAAGGGGTTAAGAAAAATTTGTTACCATCTGGACATTCTAATTATTTTGCAGTTTATATGGCAGCATACGGTCGCACAAACTCGATATCACATTCTGCAGCCTTCGTTTCGATAGTAGACAATGGAGAACATTAACTTCGGAGCTTGCAACGAATATTTAATGCAAATTTTGACAAGATTTATGTATGATACGTCTAAAAGCAGCAGATTCCGAAGTCGAAAGATGAATATGCAGATGTCCACCAGTGTTGGCTTCAACCCAAGAAATGATAAAGCTGGATCACAAGCATTTAACGAGTCCTTACTCTTCCTCAAGCAGTTTCAGCAACTACAAAATGTCTTTCTGGATGTCGAGTGCACTGCATTAACCCTTCAAGCGCTATGAACCCATATATGCGTTCTCGCATAACCATTCGATTTTGGCTATGAACTCATATATGTGTTTTCGCATAACTATTCGATTATGACTATGAACCCCTATATGCGTGCTCACATAACCATTCGATTTAGGTTATGAACGCATATGTGGGTTCTCACAAAACCATTCAATCTGGAAAAAAGAAATCTATGAACAGATATATGTGACTGGTGCTTGTAAGCCTATATAGATATAAAAAGACAATAAGCCTTTAAATGTACTTTTGTACAATCGTTTATCAGTATTGTTCATTAAATTTGTGTGTGCATTCATTGTACATTAGTTAACATATCGCTACGAAAGATTTTTGAGGTTAAATGCTGCTACTTTCTGGAAATTTGTTCTTTGCGTTTTTAAAACTTAATTTTCAATTACCCCTAAAATATCTAAGAATGAGCTTGAACACTTTAGTAAAAGTGGTAGTGACATGGACTATGAACATGAAATTGAAACGGTTGAAATTCACCCTTTGCACTCCAAGCAATTTTAATTCATAACTTGAGACATTTTTGTGTCCTCCAATAATTTCATTGCACTTGGTCGTTTCTTTTCGGGCATATCAAATTTGTTACTATTAATTGTACGAACAATACTTCAATTTGTACTAGCTTGTTAAATACAAACATTGCAATGTAAAAATTGTTTTCACTAATATTCTGCGAATTTTTAATGTCCCCTCAGAGGAGCCATTGGAGTGCTAAGGGTTAAAACATTTCAAAGAAAAAGGATGTGGAATTCGTCTTCAGATTCCGAGGAGCTCTGTAAGAAGACCAAGATATTAAAAATAAGCAGTGACACAAGCTGTAAATATCAACACAATAGGTTGGATGTTAGAACAAACATAATCAAACCTTCTTTCGTAGCTTCGGAAACCGAAGTGTCAGTTCCATTGTATGAGCAAAGGAGAAGACGTTTTCGAATATTTAGCTCATCTTCTGAAGAGGATGAAGGTCTACAGGAAAATGTTAACTCGACATCTAATGATACGGCAGATTTTCATGGTCTAAGAAAAATTTTGTACTAAAATTATATAATTTTGATGAATCAAATTCGGGGATAAGGGTACACTTATCGAAAATATCCACTCTTTTGGGTGCGTTTAAGGTATTTTTCTCGAAAGAATTAATTACTGGTATCTGCGAAAAAACAAATAATTTCCATAAAAATCTAGCGCAAACTAAAATACATGCAGTTCATTCACGCGTAAATACCTGGGCAGATACTTCACCTTCGGAAATATATTTATTTATTGCTACTACTATGCTAATGTCCAGAATGAAAAAAACATCTATAAGAGAATATTGGTCTACGGATAAAGTTGTAAAAACTGACATGTTTTCAAAACTAATGAGCAGAGTTAGATATGAATCATTGCTAAAAATGTTGCATTTTAATGATAACAATAATATGAGCTTGCACGATCCGTTCATAAAAATAAGACCGGTGGTTACTGAACTTAGAAACTCATTTTCTAAATCATTTTATCCATATGAATATTTATGCATAGACGAAAGTCTTTTATTTTATAAAGGAAGATTATTTTTTAAACAATATATTTCGTCAAAAAGGAGTAGATTTGCCATTAAGTCATTCGTTATTTGCGATTGCAAAACCGTAACCGAAATAAATGGTTATTAAGGCTTTTGAGGTCACCACATAATTTATTTCAGTTACAATCAATATACCTTGCAATGAAAATTCAGTCTGCTCAACTTGCGCTCTTTCGTAAAAGGTACGCAGCCCACGGTAGGTTTTTTCGTACGGAGTGGGCAGTCCATGGCGCACGCTTAGCGCTCAAAGGGTTAACGTTTGACAAGAAAGGGAAAAAAGGAAAAATTACGATTTAATATATGCTTCCAATCGTTCAGAAAAGAGTAAGTTGTTCGATGCAATTTTGAAGAAGTTACTCTGATTCGAAATACGTTCGAATACTACCGTGGGCTACTGTATCTCCAACGAAAAACTCATTTTTAAGGCTATCGCACTTTTTTCGCAATTTGGGACCCGCCTGGGGTGTCTCAGGTGACGCACAATTTCGCTGCACCTGTTGATCTCTCAATTTTTCGCGAATGCCAGAGATACGAACGATCGGTGTTTGGTTTATCGTTGAAACCTATGCAACGTTAATGACAACGGGATAAAAATGCCAGCCCACCGGGCTGAAACCGGATCATAATGCAGGATAGAATGGTCCCCGAAGGCTCGAAGCTTCATTCCGCGTGGCGGACACGTCGTCGCTCGTACGTGGAACTGCGGTGGTTCTTATCAGCCGGATTTACGATTTCGATTAGCACTTGGTCGGCGTGTCCGCCTTCCTGGTGGCGTGGAGGCACTAAAAACAATTATCGCCAATATATTCACCGGCGCGGGTCTGCGTGGATGAGCGAAAACGACGAGGAAGACACCGTTCGTCTTGGTTCAGGCCGGTTTCGAGCCCTGCGTCCCCGGGACTCTGCTGCCTTCCGTGCGACGCATTGTGTGCAGTTTATCTTTGCGGCGAACCGGCCACGATCAGCCCACCAAGAAAGACCGAAGAAGTTACGTAAGGTTAATTGTGGTTGCCGAGGCCCGCTCGCCCTCATCTACGTCCGTGCAACCTGCGAGATGCGTGTCTGCCGTGCGTGCATCAATGCCGATCGTTATCACGGGACCTTGCAAAGCAAGAACACTGATATTTTACGCAACGCCTTGCGTGACAACTCCGCCGTCCTCCTCTTCTAGTGCTCTCGCCCCTCCGTTAGCCTAACGTTTTCCGATCTTGCGGTATCGGTGATTCACAATCACCGTCTCATCTTTGTGGTGCTGGGACGATTCCCCTGCATCTCATCAGATAACTCCTGAGACAACGCGTTTGCTCGCTTTTCACCCGTTTCTACCGAAAGACACTGTATTATAGTCGCATCTTTGTGAAAAAGATGAAAAGATCATCGTGCTTTACACGATTCCAGAGAATTTCTTGATTTTCGCATTACCTCGCAATGGCTTTTAACCCCCTGCCCTACAACTCAGACTCGTGATCAAGATTTCGAACCGACTCTTCTAAACATGTATTTCCTTAATTTTCTTTAAACGGAAGTAACATTTTATTTAATTGTTGATCGTACACGGTCATTGGAGAATAGCTAAGCACGCGGTAACTACAAATTTGTCTTTTCTTTTTGTCGATCTGCGGAGGACCAAGAAAGTCTAGTCACCGTTACAGTAAAACAAGTCGTAGGCCAAAGGGTTAATCGCTCAATGGCTGTTGGACGACCAACTACCCAAGAAAGCGGAAACAGACCCAACAAATGGAACTATGAGAGCAACATTCTTTGAGATCTTCCTCAAACTTACGCATTGCGTACGAGTGACGAGATATTATCTTTTCCACAAAGGAGAATACATCACCAGACAAAAAACAAATTGCTAATTTTTATTTTGCCCAATAATCCGCAATACAGTAACCACAAACGAAAATATTTTCACACGTCATTCAGTAAACTAGATTTAAGAAATTAACACTAAACCTACCGATATTTCATGTATATCTAATCCTACCATGAGCGGTCAAATGACAATTGGATAGTAAACAAAATATTTTTCTGGTGCTACAATATAAACCCGCTCCCCGCTTTTCTATTTAGAAAGTTTTATTACCTTTATGCATTTTCAGCACATTTTTGACAAATTACAACATTTTGTATTGCACATTTTCCACATACGTATTTTTTACATTTTATACAAATTTTGTTAGTCTTATTGACTTTACAATATCTTATTTGACAAGATTTCTGTCCAGAAGAATCTGTAGCTGTGTTTATTATTGTTTTTGATGAACATTCTTTGCTTAGCTGTCTCTCCTTCTGATATTCGGTTCCAAGCTCTTCTGCCAATTGAAATAAAAATTCTTGCCTCGATATTTCTTCACCCGTCGTTTCTTTATATAAAATCCAAGCATTTATCCCGGCTAAATCTAAGATATTGAAAAATACCTGTAAAGGCCATCTTTGACATTTAGATTTTACACTATATTTTCTGGCTATTTGATCGGTTACATCTACACCGAATTTTGTGCTATTGTAAAATCTAATTATCTCTGGTACGCGGGTGTTACTTTTTTCAATATCAACGGATGAATGCATTGAACTAAGTATCAATACTTTTTTATTGGGTTTAGCTTTATAAATTGAAAGAATAAAATCATTCGATTTGTATAATATTTTTGAGAAGCGTGTCATACTATCCTTTGCCTGTCTCGCTAATTTTGGTAGCTCTCTTTTATTTCTGCGGATAGTTCCAACAAGCGTAGTTTTTTTGCTGGAAGTTTACTCGCTAATGACGCGCTTGTAAAAAAATTGTCAGCTGTTATATTTCTCCCATGGCCCGTACATGGTTCTGCTAATTTCAAAGTTACAAACTCCCCAAGTGGGACCGATGATTCTCTCCCTTCATCTTTTCCTAAATATGGAAAGCCGTTTACTATATACTTACTACTTACATCAGAAGCTAACCAGAATTTTATGCCAAATTTGTCCGGTTTGTTGGGCATGTATTGAGTAAACAATTGCTTTTGTAGGAAACAATTGTTCATTTATAGCAAGATATGCTCCTTGTTTATAACAGTTTTGACTGTTTTCGATAAATTTGTACCAAACTTCAGAGATCAAGGCGAACTTATCGTTTTGTAAGCGTTGGCTTCGTTGATTTTTGTTGTCAAACCGAATAAATCTCATGATTTCTGCGAAGTCATTTCGGCTCATAGTTGTCGAAAAAAATTACGGACTCCATTTCGTGTTCCATAAATATGATACATCCATATTTTTATCCTCACATGCGCCGCGTGCATATAGAAGTCCAATAAATGCATATAATTTTGCAATAGATAAATTCCATTTCGTTTTCAACACTCGAAATGCCTCTAATTCCGCATATTTTCTTACATGTTCAACCATGTTATGATCAATAATCAAGGAAAATGCTGACTCAACTCTGCCCTTTATAATATTTTGTTTAGCGTATCCTGTCGGTCCTGATATTTCCTTGAAAATATTATAAATCGGTGCTCTTCCGCGATTAGACCCTTCTTTTATTTTTTGCCAAACAATTCCGTCCACAGCAGTTTCAATCTCTTCCTCATTTTCACTTTCGGAACTAACTATAAATCTCTTTCTTTTTTGTCCTCTTCGTATATTCAAAATATTCTCTTCGTCCGTATCGCTGTCAAATAAGTCACAATTATTTTCTGCTGTATCATTATCAATATCTGAAACTTCTTGGTCATTTTCCGAACAATCCTCGTCGATATTATTTATTTTGTCTAATAAATTGATATTCCTCGAATGTCTTGACATTTTTAGGGATGAATATACAAATGATAAAGTAAAAACTAAAATATAAAAATATAAATCAAACGGGGCAAAAACATTGAGACCAGAAATAAAAAAAAACAATTGTAAATCATACCACAAAGTATTGTTGGCTCTGTTGACTTTGTCGAAACTATCACTTATACCACGTAATAATTTCTATTATACACTGTGAAATTTTGATGCTCTCTTTTCGGATCGCAAGACCGTACTGTCGTACAAAAAACGCTATGCATTTGTTCCAATCGCGCGTTTGTCTACACTGTAGATCCACAATTACATTGTAGACTCGTGAAACAATTTCAGGAGTGCGCTTTCCGGAGAATATAGTCGTAAATAACATGAATTTTTCAAATGGTCAAATGACCGTTCGTGGTAAACTAGACATGCTATAAATTTTTTTCGGAAAGTAAACAACAAAGAAAGTTGTGAATATTAAAAAATGGATTGTATGTATATTATAGGAAAAGTCAATAAGCTACATGGTGATGCAGTAACGTTGTATACGAGAAATTCTAAACGAAATTTCACAAACGGTCATTTGACATGGTAGGTTTAGTGTTAAAGAAAAAAACTATTCCTTTATAAAAGGTGTGCCAATACTTTTGTGCAGCACTGTATACGGAATTGTACGGAAAACGGTAATTTCAACACTAGCCTAACCTCCTAGAAGAGGAGAGGACGAAGGAGCGAAAGGGGGCAAAACAGAAGCGAGCCACTCGCGGATGGAAGGATCGCAGAATTATGTCGACACCTGTTTATGATCACGCAAACAGGCCCGAACGTCGATGGTTGTAGGGATGGGTTTCTGTATTTGTATGCGCTTAGGTATCCCACGAGTATCTACGCGGGTGTCCGAGCAATAAGTCATCGGAGTGCGGTCAAAGCACCGTGCTTGGAGATTCATCGGCAGGGCTAGCGTGTGCAGAGTCGTCGATCAATCACCCACGCGAAAAAGAAAAGAAGGATCCCAACCGTATCTGCGGTGGGGAGACCATCCCGTCGTCCTTCCATCCGAGAGGACAAGTCGAGTTGCAACCAATTCGACAGGTTGGTACACATAAGGCGTGCACGCGAAGGAGAACAAGAGAAAACGGAAGTGGAGGAGCGAGAGGGCGAACTCGGTCGGACGGAGACGGGACGAGAGTCCGCATGACAAGCTTCATCGACCAGTCATGCTTATCGCACACCTTAAGGCTCGTTTGCAAAACAAATTATTGGAAGGAGAGTCTGGCGAGCCAACGGACGTACAAAACGTCCTTTCCATATTTATATTTGCGAGCGATACAATCGTGCCCGATCTGCGCACTGTCTTCCTAGGCAAAAATATAACGTTAGACAATTAAGCTGGACCCGATTGGCGCCGTGGCACGGGATTAAATTACAAAAGCATTGTTCAGTTTTTATTTCGTCTGTTTACCCTGAACGAATGTGTAACGGGACCCGGCTTGCCATTCGATGCTGATGTTATCGAAATTGAGAACTGATTTCATCGGGGAAGCTATTCTGTCAAGTGTTTGGACACCATTAGGTTGTAACGAGATAATTAGAATGTTACGATGTTCCGTTTTCTACGATATGCCATTCACTCGATTTATCGTGTTTCGTTGATGGGACTCTTAGAAGTCGATTCGTATCGATCTCGACGCAATGAAAACTGTGATAAGAGGTGCTCCTTCGAAATCGATGGAGTTTTACCTTTTTGCTCTCGAACAACGACTTTGAGACTGCGGTAAATATTGCACTATTATTATTCAAAACAATTTTTATATTCAACTTTTCATTCAACTGTTACATGATGAAACCAGTTTAGAATCAAGTGCACAGTGTAACTAGCATTATAGAGAATAAAACTGTTGCAGGTTGAGAGACATGTCTTAATTTCGTTATTAGAATTTCTTCGAGTGCAAAGGGTTAATATTGCATGTATAAGTAACAATGATAATAGTTGCTCCTGCGAAAATAATGCAGTTCAACCCTTTGCACTAGAATGGTGACTCTGAGGTATCAGTAAAAATTGCCTTACTATTATTCAAAACAATTTTCATATTGTCAAACTAGTTTTCAATTCAAGAATTGCTAAACATTCAACTGTTGCATGAGAAAACCAGTTTAGAATCAAGTGCACAATGTAACAAGCATTATAGAGAATAAAACTGTTGCAGGTTGAGAGAAACGTCTTAATTTCGTTATTAGAATTGCTTCGAGTGCAAAGGGTTAACATTGCACGTATAAGTAACAATATGGTTCATGTATGACTGGACTGTAGCGTACGTTTTGTAACAAGATTCCAAATGTTGTTCGCAAGAATTTCTGATCTATTCGTACGTCTTCGTTGCGTCGAGATGGAGAGATTTGATTTCGAGATTGTTTGGAACTAATGGTCCTCGTAACCATCGGCGATGTAAAAAATAAATTCAATTGATTTCTCTTTTTCCCGAATCTCTCTCCACAAGGGAATATAGTCATCGTTTACACGGGAGTACTATCAATCCACTTTATCAAGAGACCAGTCGCTCTTTCTGGATGTGGGTCTCGAATGAATTCCCAGATTACACCACTGATATTTCATGTAAAAGTCAATCTGGCCGTTACGGCTCGTAGTGGATACAGGTTGTTGTGTAAACGTTTTCTATTTCACAGGCTAAATATTACAAAAGTTCAAACAAACGTTTGACATTTTTTAATAGCATTTTTAACTATTCGAATCGCAGAGTATTAGAAACTTGGGGCTATTTAATAAAACACTTTGTAAATTTGTCAATATAACTGTAATTTTGTTGTAAATAAACGAGTAAAGCACGTCTTTATTCTTCGAAAGAAAGGTCTGGAATGAAAGTTAAAAAACGAACAACCATAGTCGCACATCTGCAGATTGTATGGCTATTAACATGAGCACCCCCTTGAGTGTTACAGGGTAGCACATCCTTTAAGAATTTTACGATGACGTTTAGAAGATAATTTTTCTATGTCTAGAATATAAAATCTAACACAGTGAAATTTCATCCTATAAATGGTACATTATTCACAATCCGTTCAATCATAGCTAGTGTCGTGACAATACAGTGATAACGATCGTTTAAATCGTGTACTTTGCGGTACTCTAACACGAAAACAAACTGTGCTAAAAAGCTGATTAAAAGCACTGGTACATTAAAAAACTCTAACCGCCAATTCTAGAAATCCAACAATAGACACGATCGATTTGTTTAGTCTGTTCAAAGTGGCTACCGGACCGAAAAGTAGCAGAACAGATAAAACGACAGTTAAACAGTCGCTAATTTCTTAGCCAAACAGACAATTCTTTCTCGAATGAAAGGAAACTGTTCTCGTATCTAGCTCAATGCGTGCTATGTAACCCCACTCTGAGGAAGTAACGGAATATCTCGTCACGAAAAAGTGGAGGCGTCGTACTCATAGTGTCAGCAACACCTTTATGGGTTTAACAGTCGTTAAACGTTTGTGTACATTCAGTTGGGTAATGAAAGCCATAGCGAGGCAGGTTCACTGGCTGCTTCCTCAGGCATAGCCCCCCGAAACGAATCTCGAGCACGTAAAAACTCACTAAAGTCCCCGAACTTTTATTTTATTTTGTTTCTTCGATCTGATAATGTTAACCCTCTGCGAGCAACATTGGCCTTCCCATTTATACTTTAAACATTTAACATTCCAACGATTATATAATTAACACTAAACCTACCACAGAGGGTCAAATGACACTTTTCAGACTCTTTATTTTGCAATTGTTGAAGTTATAAAATTGCCTTTGAAAAAATCGATTGAATGAATTTCTTTATTTAATCAAATATTCTAGTGAAAATTGCACAAAATATAAATAAATGAAATTTTGTCATTTTTGTAAGACTATGTATACTAGCCAATTTTAATGCTCGATAGGTTTAGTGTTAAGATAAGAACCACGTACGTATTCCGCAATTAAAAAATTTTAATAACTAATACATAAACGACGCGGGTTTTCAATGGAAGGTGCAAAAACATGCATGATCCCGCAGAGAGTAAAGTATTGTTACAGCAGTTGTCCATATGGAGTCGCCATAATGAAGAATTATTTCAGAGTGAACAACCCTTAAGAAAATAGTAGAAGATAGGGGTTGTCACGGAACTGTATCCGTGATAGATCACATTTATCCAAATTGTGCTTTTGTTGTAAATAGTTATTGATTTATAAATAAATTATTATTAAATATATAAGTTGCCGCGTCGTTCGCAGCATGAGGAGCGCAAAACGCGCAACAGTATAGTGCAATATGACAATAAGAAATAATCGATAACAATGCCGTTAGGTTTAGACTAAATCTTGTATCGTATACATAGTGTATATTAGAAATTTTCTAGTAATTGAAGACACAAAATTATTTTCGTGAATCGTGACAATGTTCATAACAGTGAACATCTTCACGAAAACGCGTAAGGTTAAAATTCTTCATTTGTACGTTATTGGATGGTCATTATTTTTAAAAAGTATAATACTACAATTTTTTATAGATTGTATGATAAATCGTTGCACATACGTTAGATTGTTTACACGTGAAACGCAAATTGGGATCATCAAAAATGCAGATATTATTGATTCTGATAATCAAGGTTCTATCGAATCGTCAATCGCGCAAGCAAATGTACTCTAAACTGTTTCATATCAAGATTCATTTTAATCTGAAAAGTCTCACAAATATGATAGCAAAAGTTTTATAAAAAATTAGATTAGTATCGTCTGACTCACATATTCTAATAACCTTCGTCACTTACAATTTAATACTAATCGATAATACATCCATACTAATCTAAACTTACCACAGCGGGTTAAATGATCCTTTTCAGAATTTTCATTTTGCAATTATCGAAGTTATGAAATTATTTTTATAAGAATCGATTCAATAGACCTCTTTTTTCAATTGTACTTTGTAATGAAAATCGCAAATAATCAAAATAAATTAAATCTTGGCATTTTTATAAGATAATATGTATCAATCAATTTTGTTGCGACAGCAACACCGTAGGTTGTCCGTGCCTAACCCTGTGTTTGGCAATTTGTAATTCATAAATAAAAAGACAGGCAGAAAGTACGAAAAACAACCTGCGCCGCACGCGAACAGTTTTACCCCGACGAACGGACACCACGTGCGACGCACTTGAAGACACGAAGAAAACCAGACAACCCTGCAATAAATCACGATAATCCCTCATTGACCATTTCCCACTCCTTCAGATATACTCCTTCAGGCACACGCCATCAAGCACACTCCTTCCATCATTTCCACGACCAATTAAAAAGCGCTACATTCTTCCACCAAAAACTACCCTCAACCAATCACGACAAAACTGAGCTGACGACGGATAGAATCCAACGAGACTCATTAGACTACACAGAAAACGCGAACTAGACATTGACAAATTATCAGAGAGATGGAAAAAATGTGTAGCCACTGATGGGCAATACTTTGAATAAAATATGTTGCGATGGCAACACCGAAGGTTGTCACTGCCTAACCTTGCGTTCAGAAATTTGAAACTCATAAATGAAAAGACAGATAGAAAGTACGACCCGCGCCACATACGGACAGTTTTACCCCGACGAACGGACACCACTTGCGACGCACGTGAAGACACGATGAAAACCAGATAACCCTGCAATAAATCATGATAAACCTTCATTGACCATTTCTCACTCCTTCAGATATACTCCTTCAAGCACGTCATTTCCACAACGAATTAAAAAGCGCTATATTCCTCCAAAAACTACCCTCAACCAAAATCGCAACCGCTACAATCGTGTAATTATTACACGACCTAAGGTGCTCAGTGGCAATCCTAGTACACTGAGAAGGTAACACAGAAGTGACACCTTCGCATACAACATACAGTCGGTGTGGAAAGTATTCGTACAGCAACCAATTTCAAATAAAACTGTGTGCGTAAACTTCAGTTCTAAATTTTAAGCGAAAAAAATTATTAATAAATATTCTTGGGTATTTATAGAAAAGATTTCGTGAAAACTAAATTTTATTTTCTTCAAGATTAACAAAAATATACATCCAGCATAGATAAACGTAAGAAATAGACGCACAGAAAGTATTCGTATAGTTATAAATAATGAAACATAAACTATAAAAATACAATATATTTTTTATATTTTAATAGTTTGTAGGATTGCCTTTGGATTTTATAATAGCTTCGAGTCTTCTTTGCATGGAATTTACTAAATTAGATGCTACAGCCGGTGTTATTTTGTTCCACTCCTCTAATAAAGCGATTTTTAAACTTTCTTTCGATGAAATATTATGATTGCGTATTTTTTGTTCAAGATAATCCCATAGATGTTCAATGGGATGAATATCTGGTGATTGAGGCGGCGTTTGCAAGTATTTTGATGTGTTGTATAATACCCATTGCCTTGTATTATATGCAGAGTGCTTTGGATTATTGTCGTGGGCGAATACAAAATTGTCATTAAGACCCATTTTATTTGCACCAGCTTGGAGATGTTTTTTCAAAATATCAATATAAACTGTATGGTTCATAATACCGTCAATAAAATGTAGAAACCCCACTCCATTTGCACTCATACAACGCCAAACTAATACAGATCCACCGCCATGTTTTACCGTCGGTTGCAAATTTTCTTTTCTGAATTGTGTATTTTTCTTCCTCCACACTGTAAATTTATTTTTACAGCCAAATACGTCGAATTTGCTTTCGTCAGTAAAAATTACTTTATTCCAATGTTCGATTGGTGTATTAATATGTTGCTCAGCGAATTCTAATCTTTTCTTACGGTTAATTTTGTTTACAAAATGCTTTTTTCGTGCTACTCGACCATGATATTCGCTACTTCTTAAATAGTCACGCACAGTACTAGCTGACACACTTATGCCGTTGTCGTTTTTAAGTTCTGTTGCAATTTGTTCAGCAGTTATACTTGGATTCTGTTTCACTTTACCAATAATTAGTCGTCGATCATACTCGTTTATCTTACGCGGACAGCCACTTCTTCTCTTATTTGAAACAGTTTTTCGTTCACCGAATCTGTCAATTATACTTTGAATAGTACACCTTGCTCTATTCACTATGGAAGAAATTTCACTAAGTGATTTACATTGATTGTGTAATCGAATAATAATTTTTCGCTTTTCTTCTGTCGTTTCGCATCTTTTGCGACTCATGTTGTAGTACATTACATATTTCAAACTTGCTTCTATTAGTACTCTGTACAAACTAATCATTTTTGTTGTTATTCGTCACATTCAGGAGGTCATATTATGTTTATATCGCAAGTAAACGCAAGAAATGAGAGACGTACGAATACTTTCTGGATGTATATTTTTGTTAATCTTGAAGAAAATAAAATTCAGTTTTCACGAAATCTTTTCTACAAATATCTAAGAATATTTATTAATCATTTTTTTCGCTTAAAATCTATAACTGAAGTTTACGCACACAGTTCTATTTGAAATTGGTTACTGTACGAATACTTTCCACACCGATTGTATTTTAATGTTCGGTAAGTTTGGTGTTAGTCCAGAGCTTGCATCGATTGAAATACTTTTAAAATAAAACAAAGTGGAAACAATATCTCAGAAACATTGTGCCCATCGTTACCTACCTTTTATACTTCGTTAAAAGTAAACCTATCACAGCGGGTCAAGTGACCTCCACAATTTTCATTTTTCACTTATTGAAGTTAAGAAATTGCCTTCACAGGAATCGATCAACAGACCTCTTTTTTAATGAAAATCGCAAATAATATAAATAAATTATATCTTTCCATTTTTATAAGATAACGTACGCCAGTAAATTTCAATGCTCTGTAGGTTTAGAGTTAACACGTTGAATACCGAGCGAATTATGCTTGCTTCAAACAAATATCATTCGTTTCATCTATAGAAATAATCAACGTTACTAAAAAGTATTGTCAGTTACCGAATAGTGAAGTTCTCGCCTCATACTATAATTATGTTAATTTTGGCAGTAACAAACCAATGATCAATGCAATTAATTTACTGATAATCATTCTTACCACGTTGAATGCGGAGCCATTTTGCTTAGCTTTCGCGTCACATTTTATTTACCTTTAAACGGAAATAATGAAACTGTGTATAAGCAAAAGACTCGCTTATCCCATTTGTGCTCTTCTGTTTCAATCGAATCTATTGAAATAGTGCAAATATTTCTTAATATTATACGAATTATCTATAACAGATTAATTTGTAAATTTGATACCGTCAGTCCCCAGGGACTGACATAGCATTCAACGCGTTAAAGTGCTACGCCAGTGTTAGCGGGGTCAGATGTTTCACAAACATCGCGTACATCTCCGTCGCACCTAACGAGACATTACCGTAGTTCGCAACGGTTAAGAGACCGGGAGGTCGGAAGCAAAAGTTGATCATACGGGAAATTCTTTTCCACGCGGAACGTCGAAGCTCACCGTTGCTCCTACCCTTATCGCCACCATAAATTATTCAAATTACGAAACGGCTGATAACCGGCGACAGTGGTGGAAAAGATAGGTGGCGGCGTGGTTCGACGGAAAGAAAAGAAGCAGTTTGAGGAGTAATCGGTGCGCGGTTCCATGGTATCTCTCACGTGCGAAGGATATCTCCTAGAGAGAATAAGAGGCAATAGTTCCTTTCGAATGGATCCTCGCCGGTTTCAAAACTGGTTTCGGTTCGCGGCGGCTAATTGGAATTAAATGCACCGCTCTCCCACCCTCCCTACCTCTCGTCCCACCCCCACCCGTTACAAACTCTCCAATGATAAATACCGTGATAGCGACAATAATTAGAGGTACACGGTATATCCATTCCTGCGTGATGCCGTTCCCCTCGCGGGACACCTCGCTGTCACAATCGTCTTCTCTCGACTAATTAATCACCTGAACTACAATTCCGGCTCTCCCCGGCCATGAGAACGGAGATAAACTTCGTTATTATGTGGCGCTTAGGCTTTCGTCGGCGCACGAGAGCAGGAAGCAAGCGTGCCATTATGGGACGCTGGAATCCTCTCTCTGCCGGAACATCGATGATCGTGCGATACACGATCACCTTAATTGCGGGAACATTGATGTATCCAAGCATCGCGATGTTGGATCCGATTCTTTCGATATTCAAAATGTAGAGACATTTCTGACGCAATTAAATTGACGGAGACAGCGAGCGATCAAACGTGTACGGAAGAGCCCATCCTGAGAACGATCAGATTATTTTTATGGGAATGTACTCCGTAACTTGCTTAGGTAGGTCATTTCTACTGATTTTTACAGATTTTGGTGGACGATACCGCATGGTCGTTATTAGCCAGATGAATAAGGCAGTGGACACGCACGGGTTAGACGACGCAGGCACAGTAAACTATTCGGAAAATTATTATTTCAGTAAACGCGAAGAAGTATACGATTTTTCATGAGTTACATATTTGTTAGATCGAAGAGAATCGCTTTTACATTATATATCTTTATACTATATCTTTGTACCGTAAACAGGTTGTAAGTCGTAGATTGTTAAGTCTTAGCACTCGAATGGTGACTCTAAGCACCACTAAAAATGGCCATATTATTATTTAAAATAATTTTTACATTGCTACGTCTACGTCTAAGAAATTGGTAAAAATTTCGATGTTGTAAGGATAAGTAGTGGTTAAAAAATTGGTGTGCGTAAGAGGAATCATGTGGAATGAAAATTTTCTAAATTAGAAGAGAAGCATTAATTTTGGAGGAGAAACAGCTTCGAGTACAAAATGTTATTTCAAAAGGAATTTTTAAAGAGTGATTCTTTCTGAAGCAGTTATACGCTTACAGATATTTCCATTTATAAAGATATTCCAATATTGATAGAGGATGACCAACCATCGAGGGTTGCATCATTGTCCACAATGAAACGCCAAGCTTGCGCATTATTCATCCTGGATGAGGCATCTTGAGACTTCGTACTTATTGTATTCGTTAAGGTAAGGATCCTAGCGATTAACGTTAAACTATAAGGAGCATTCTATCGGACATTATACAGGCCATCGCATTGCTGCATATTTTTCGAAATAAATTGTCTGTGAAGACGCGAGTAACGTCTTTAGAAAATTTAAACTAATTAAAAGTTTTATGATACGAACGCTCGAGTTCCGCTATAGTGATGTAAATGTAAAAGTTGTTTTAACCCTTTGACTGCCCACTCCGTACGAAAAAGGCTACCGTGGACTACGTACCTTTTACGAAAGAACGCAAGTTGAGCAGACTGAATTTTCATTGCAAGGTATATTGATTGTAACTGAAATAAATTATGTGGTGACCTCAAAAGCCTTAATAACCATTTATTTCGGTTACGGTTTTGCAATCGCAAATAACGAATGACTTAATGGCAAATCTACTCCTTTTTGACGAAATATATTGTTTAAAAAATAATCTTCCTTAATAAAATAAAAGACTTTCGTCTATGCATAAATATTCATATGGATAAAATGATTTAGAAAATGAGTTTCTAAGTTCAGTAACCACCGGTCTTATTTTTATGAACGGATCGTGCAAGCTCATATTATTGTTATCATTAAAATGCAACATTTTTAGCAATGATTCATATCTAACTCTGCTCATTAGTTTTGAAAACATGTCAGTTTTTACAACTTTATCCGTAGACCAATATTCTCTTATAGATGTTTTTTTCCTTCTGGACATTAGCATAGTAGTAGCAATAAATAAATATATTTCCGAAGGTGAAGTATCTGTCCAGGAATTTTCGCGTGAATGAACTGCATGTATTTTAATTTGCGCTAGATTTTTATCGAAATGAATTGTTTTTTCCCAGATACCAATAATTAATTCTTCCGAGAAAAATACCTTAAAAGCACCCAAAGGAGTGAATATTTTCGATAAGTGTACCCTTATCCCCGAATTTGATCATCAAAATTATATAATTTTGGTACAAAATTTTTCCTAGACCATGAAAAGTTTTCTGCCGTATCATTAGATATCGAGTTAACATTTTCCTGTAGACCTTCATCCTCTTCAGAAGATGAGCTAAATATTCGAAAACGTCTTCTCATTTGCTCATACAATGGAACTGACTCTTCGGTTTCCGAAGCTACGAAAGAATGTTTGATTATGTTTGTTCTAACATCCAACCTATTGCGTTGATATTTACCGCTTGTGTCACTGCTTATTTTTAATATCTTGGTCTTCTTATAGAGCTCCTCGGAATCCGAAAACGAATTCCACATCCTTTTTCTTTCAAATGTTTTAATTTCAACTGTTTCAATTTCATGTTCATAGCCCATGTCACTACCACTTTTACTAAAGTATTCAAGCTCATTCTTAGACATTTTTAAAACGCAAAGAACAAATTTCCAGAAAGTAGCAGCACTTAACCTCAAAAGTCTTTGGTAACGATATGTTAACTAATGCACAATGAATGCATACACAAATTTAATGAACGATATTGATAAACGATTGTACAAAAGCACATTTAAATGCTTATTGTCTTTTGATATCTATATAGGCTTACAAGCACCAGTCACATATATCTGTTCATAGATTTCTTCTTCCCAGATTGAATGGTTTTGTGAGAACCCACATATGCGTTCATAGCCAAAATCGAATGGTTATGCGAGAGCGCATATACGCGTTCATAGCGCTTAAACGGTTAAGTGACTCTTGCGTCGAATCCGCGAACGGGATTCTTTTCGAAGTGCTTAGATAGAAATGATGCGCTAGTGTCAGCAACGATAATTTTGTTTTATTGTTGAATGGTGAGTGTTTCGTGGTACAAGGTATCGTTGGACGGAATAGCAACAGTACGGAAATTTTTAATGCTAGGGGTTAACTTGTATTCTATCCCTTCTAAAAGAAATAATTTTGATGCACCTCCTGCGAGGGATAAAAAGCGTAGGAGCATGAAACGTGTGGTTTACTTCGAATTGATCGTGAAAATGAGAATTCACCGTTGAGACCCGAGACTTGGGGCGAGTCATGTCCAGACAAAAAGCTTGCAACTTGATTACCGCGTAAAATTCAATCTTCACCGCGATAACTTCGTGCGAGCGAGGCCGTCACTTCTTTAATTGGTGCACTACCTGGACTGTGTTACTTGCTCGGGTATATTCAGTAGCGCCATCGAGAGGCCATGCATCCAAGATTTACTTTCGTCAGTGCCCCGTAATCATCGCGTCAATTCAACTAGAGTAGCGTGATTACAATGAAGGCCTGTAATTATAAAGTATTACGATCGCGACGCAGCTGTTGACTCTTCGCTGTGTGAAATAACCGCCCTTAACATTGCGGAACTTTTGTATTTCGTGGCGACACGCCTGTACGCTGAACACAGGATCTGTTTAAACTAACATAATGCAGCAATGTCTCGATATACACATGGTCAGTGTAAAAAAATATTTGCACATCCTGCAAAATTTAATAACATTTTTAAATGTAGATTAATCGGTGTCAACTTTTTCACGATGTTCGAAGAATTAGTTTACAAGCTAATGCGTTCATAATTTTATTTTTATTGTTATCGATTGCAATTGTGAAAAAGAAAGTAATGGTCACCATTTTGAAGTTTTCTATCCATGCTATAATGAAAACTTGAAAAACGCTTTTTGCAGTTCTGAGTAAGATATTCAATTATACCATGAAAATGATTAAAACCAGCATAAATTGTAAGATGCTGCGAATTAAATGAATCGCAAACTATAAAATAAAAAAATGTTTACATCTTACAAAATCTTGAAAAATACATATTTTAAATTTTCATTACAGTGATCAACACCTTGGTCTTTACAATTGCGACCAATAGCAACTTCGAAAAAATCCGAGCAGTTTGGTCCACATTTAAAAAAATTATTCAGTTTTACAAAGTGTACGAAAACTTCTTATGCTGAGTCTACGTGGGAAAGGAATACAACGTGACTGATATACTAATTCGAAGACAAAGCTGTCTTCTTTTAATTATTTATCTGGGTACAAATGTTAACAGCATGATTGTGACATTTTTTTAATTAAAATGGAACCAAACACGACATGGTTAAAAATATAACTGCTTGTACAGTTGACGATTTAACAGATTATTCAACAAACTGATAAAACAATTCATTTTGCAGCTGTTCCTATACAACACAAGTTATATATTAGGTCAATCGGAAAGTTCTGTCCATCTAGCGTCGAGTAGCCGTAGCTCGAACTGTGGGTAACTGTAACCTCTAAAGTAAGGCTAACTTTTTAGTTTGAACATCTGTTAATAAAACTCAGTACACAACAATGTACGCTTGCATCAATAACTTCGTTTTTTTGAACATTGAAGATGTCGGAATTTGAGCCGAATAAGCGTCATTTGCACGAAGTGTTAGTCTTTTGTTTCAATTGGAAGAAAACGGCAGCTGAAGCTCATCGAATGATTGTAGACGTTTATGGCGATAATGCTGTTTCCGATAAAACATGTAGAGAGTGATTTCGACGTTTTAAAAATGGTGATTTTTCTTTGGAGGACAAAGAGCGTTCTGGACGGCCACGAGCATTCGAAGACGAAGAATTGCAGACATTGGTGGATGAAGATCCATGTCAAACGCAAAACCAAATTGCAGAAGCGTTAAATTGTGCTCAGTCTGCCATTTCCGACCGGTTAAAAGCCTTAGGGAAGGTCTATAAGGAAGGAAAGTGGGTACCATATGAACTCAAGCCAAGAGACATTGAAAGGCGGAAAACCATCTGCGAAATTTTGCTTGCTAGGCAACAAAGAAAGGGGTTTCTCCATCGTCTCATCACTGGGGATGAAAAATGGATTTATTTTGACAATCCTAAACGTCGCAAAACCATTTGTGATCCTGGCCAACCCTCAACATCGACGCCAAAGCGGAATATCCACGGAAAAAAGGCTTTACTCTGCATTTGGTGGGATCAGGAAGGTGTGGTATACTATGAACTGCTAACAACTGGTCAAACAGTCACAGGAGATCTCTACCGACAACAAATTATCCGTTTGAGTCGAGCATTGCACGAAAAACGATCACAATATGAAACGAGACAGCGTAAGGTGATTTTGCTGCATGACAATGCTCTGCCTCACGTCTCAAAAATTGTCAAGGAAACGATAGAAGCACTTCGCTGGGAAGTGCTACCACATGCGGCTTATTCACCAGACTGTGCCCCATCTGACTACCACTTGTTTCGGTCGATGGCACACGCACTTGCTGAAGAACGATTTAATTCGTACGAAGATCTCGAAAAATGGATCTCCGCCTGGATAACCTCCAAAGATGAATCATTCTTTCGACGCGGAATTCGCTTGCTGCCCGAAAGATGGGAAAAAGTCATCGCTAACGATGGTCAATATTTTGATTAACGTACTTTTTCATTTTCTTTCATGAATAAAGCTTTGCTTTTTGTAAAAAAACGGACGGAACTTTCCGATTTACCTAATAGATAACTGTTCCAATGTCCAAACAGTTATGTCCCTTTGATTAGTTCGGATAATCGAGGTTCTGCTATATCGTAAATTAAACAAGTGTCGCATTTAGTCTCATCTTAACCAGAAAAATTTCACGAATACATTGATAAAAGTTTAATAGTAAAATAATAAAAAAATAAAAAGATTTTATCATTAAATTATTATTGTCTCGCGATATAAGTGAGGTTTCAGTCCAGAACTTTTCCCATGTATCAAGAAAATATTTGCTAACACCCGCAAGAAATGACAAGTTTTGTTAATTTTTCCAAAGAGAGGATTGCGAGCTGTTAAATTTCGGAGTAATACATACAGTAATTTAATCAAAATATAGTTCAATCGATCATTATCAAAACAATAAGATCCATCTGTAAGAAATAACAAGCTCTAACGAAGTCCATAGACTTCGCTTTTTCTTTGAATAACGAATACCAATCCTGTTTCTTCTTCGGACTAACTTCACTAACGATGTCTACTCGTTTCACATTCCAACAGCCAATTTGAGCACGCAGACTCTCATAGTTCTTAGAACACTGAAATCTGACAGTGAGAAAGCAAAAACCCTTAACGTTTTAATATACAGGCATCGAGTATCAGATCATTCCATAAGTAATGCAATTTGTTTCATCTCCGTGGATATTAACCCTTTGCACTCGAGAGGTGACTCTCACTCACCACGTTATTAGATGCCGCAACTCGAAAGGTGACTCTCGCTCACCAGAACGTTATCTCGCCTTAACAATTTAACTGACCAACCAATGACGACAAAAATCCCATAAAAATCAAAGTATTCAACGAATCTAGAATTGAAAACTTAAAATGTACAGCACAAACTTATCCTTCAATTTTCTTCTATTCTCCAGATCTCAACTAAATTTAGTGCAATGAATATATTAATGTACAAATTTATTTTTAAACATGGACAAACAATTCTGTCACCCATATATGGGTGACATGGCAGTCAAAGTGTTATACGTTTCCTTGGCGCATTTAGAAAAACAAGCGGCGTGTGAATAAGATCCTAATCTTAATCCTATAATCTTAAGAAATAGGAAGCATCTGCCAAATCAAATAAAAAATGCAAAATTTAACGAGAAATCTACAGTAACATGCCGCAAAAGAAACAGTTTTAGCATGGAAGGACACGAGGTTTGTCACATGTCTGACCAATCGGAATAATGCAGGAATGACTCCTGTAAAAAGAATTTTACGAGGTGATATTGAAGTTACCGTCAAAAAGCCTAATATTGTAATAAATTATAAAAAACATATGGGCGGTATCGATCGTGCAGATCAGTATGCCTCAACGTACTGTTTCCTGAGAAAATCTTTGAAATGGTGGCGTAAACTGTTTTTTTGGGAGCCTAGAAATTTGTTTAATAAATTCTCACTAAACAGCAGAGAACAGAACAGCCGCTTAGTCACCTGCGGTATGTGAAAACCTTAGTTAACGAACTGACTGGAGATTTTTGACAGACACGTAACCGAGCTTCAACTTCAACCTCCAATTTCGAAGACATCCGCCTGAATGGAAAGCTGCATACTATTCTAACAGGAGTTAGACAAGATTGCAGAGTCTGCTCTCAAAGAAATAAACCCGGCAAAAGACATCAAACAACATATTATTGTAATACTTGTCTCGACAAACCGGGCATGCATCTTGGCAAATGTTACATTAAATATCGTACAAAGCAAAATTACAAAGATTAATGTTTAAGAAATTATCTTCCTAAAGGAGATTAGGACGATAACGCAAGATGGGAAAAGGAAGATAACGGAAGATACGCAAAATGTTAAAATATACAAATTTTAAGTTTAGTAATCATTTTAAGTTACAGGTAAGAAATTCACCAAAAATACTCCGAAACGTCTCGAGTTGCTGGTTCGTCCGCAGGGAAAAGGTCACGAGTGCAAAGGGTTAAACTACTAAAACATGCTCCGGGTCAAAATAGACTCCGGCACCGCAGTCGGAGGGTTAACCCTTTGCACTCCGAGCAATTTTAATTCCAAAATCGAGACATTTCTTTTACGTAGAATAATTACATTGTACATGGTTCGTTTCTTTTCTTGCATATTAAATTTATTACTGTTATTTGTACGTACTACAATTCAATTTTTAACGATTTATTAAATGCAATTATGGTCGGTAATAGTTGTTTTGAATAATAGTATGGCAATTTTTAATGTCGCCTCAGAGGAGCCATTGGAGCGTTAAGGGTTAACATCCAGAATAAACGTTTCTTTGTTACCTCACTTAGCACTGCACACTGATTACTTAAAACGCTAAATTGTCGATTAGATCGCAGTTGATTAGTTTTAGCAAGTGAACGACGTTCGCACTTCCACGGGTCAAAGGTTAAAGGGTTCGACTTAGGCGAACGTAGACTGTAAGCTTCGTGACTCAATGTCGATCGACCAGCAAATTTTTCGCGATTCTCCGCGTTTAACTTGTAACGCCGTCGACCGGGTATCTCGGCAAAAACCGGGAACGCAGCATCGTGCTACCTTTTTGCCGTGTATTCAACGGAATCTCTAATAAACTCTGAGTCATGTCTACTGGCTACCGCTACAAGAACTTGGTAAAACACAAAGAGACCAGACACTCCCGGACGGAACATCTGATCGATCGGTAAACCGTGACGAAGAATGCCCGAAGGAAAGGATTGTTAATGATCTTGACTTCTCTCCGGCTTACCTACTCCGAGACTGAATGGCGAGAAGAGACAGACATATTCTCGACCCGGTCTCGTTTCGCCTGTTGCGAATACGCGAGTACGCGTTCGCGGAGAAAATGGAAATTTGTACGTTTCTACAGTTCGCGCTTCTACCAGATATGTAAATATGAAACCGGGATTTCTGTATAGAAAATGTTAAAGGAGATGGTCAATTTCAGTAAATTAAAAGGAACTTTATTAAAGATGATTAATTAAGCTGCGCCAAATATATCCTGCCTGTACCGACCCTTGTGTCGAACTAAAAACGTTTCGCGTCCGAATCGACGCCTCGGCTACAGATCGTCATTTTAACCGTTGATCGTCACCTCGCAGTGACGCACACCACCGCACATCATACATTGTAACAGTATACTTTCTAACTGCATACATTGTAAAAGCATTGAGCTTTATATCTCACAGAAAATACACGTGAATTGTACGAAAATGATACAAACTATTTTGTTGTATGCGAAGGTGTCACTTCTGTGATACCTTCTTCTCAGTATACTAGGATTGTCACTGAGCACCTTGGGTCGCGTAATAATTACACTATTGTAGCGGTTGCGATTTTCTCTATTTTCACTTTGTAATGTTCGCGATTTCTATGTTTCGAATTCTGTTCTGTTCGTGATGTCTGTATTCGTCTGTTTGCGATTTCTTGTTAGTCTTGTTCCTGATTTCTGTGTATTCCAGTTCGCGTTTTCTGTGTAGTCTAGTTCGCGTTTTCTGTCTATTCTGATGATTCTTATTGCGTTCTGTCCGTCGTCACCTCGGTTTTGTCGTGATGGTTGAGGGTAGTTTTTGGTGGAGGAATATAGCGCATTTTAATTTGTTGTGGAAATGATGGAAGGACTGTGCTTGAAGGAGTGGGAAATGGTCAATAAGGATTTATCATGATTTATTGCAGGGTTGTCTGGTTTTCTTCGTGTCTTCAAGTGCGTCGCACGTGGTGTCCGTTCATGGGGGTAAAACTGTCCGCGTGCGGCGCGAGTTGTATTTCGTACTTTCTACCTGCCTTTTTCCTTATGAGTTACAAATTTCTGAACGCAGGGTTAGGCACAGACAACCTTCAGTGTTGCCGTCGCAACAAAAATGATACAAACTATTTTATTCAAAGTATTGGTAGCTATACATTTGTTCCATCTCTCTGATAATTTGTCAATGCCACGATAAAAGATTATTCTTTTTTTTATTTTAGGCAAACCAGTCGTCGAGCCATTTTCGTACATTTTCGTAAGATGCGAAGCGCTGCTCGGCAAGTGCGTGTCCCATCGATGCAAATAAGAAATAATCGGACGGAGCCAAGTCCGGTGAGTAAGCTGCATGCTAAAGTATTTCCCAACTAAACACCTCAATCGTTTCCTTGACCGGTTTTGCTGTGTGCGATGGTGCATTATTATGAAGCAAAATCACTTTGCGTTGCCTTTCAATCCCATTTTCGTATCTCCTGGATCTTTACCGTAGCTTTCAAACGTACGGAAACGGCTTCTCGTGTCACATTTAATTGATCCGTGAGTTATTGTTGCGTTCGAACGTCATCCTCATTCAACGATGCTTACAATACGCTGTCTTCAAACTTTCTCGGTGGTCGTCCACGTTCTTCGTTTCTCACGTCAAAATCCGTCAATTTTGAATTTTATTAAACCACTCGAAGCACCGTGATTTTTCTTCAAATGGTAACAGAAAATTAATGCTGTTCACAAATCGTACTTTCCAGGCATAATATTCGACATGTTCAACGCTATTAAAAACTACACTGCTGTATGAAACTTATACGGTTGTGAGTTGAAAATCTTTCTCAGACGTCAAGACAAGAAAATGGCTGTGAATGTCGCGGATTGACCGTAACTGTATTGACAGCTAGCGCTACGTATGAGCAAATTTCGGTTTCGTATTTACAGACCTGGTAAACGCGAGCCAACGGTTGCGGCAGAGCAGCGATGATCGTAATGCCTCGTTCGAATTTTCTACAGAATCGGAATCGCGTCGTGCTGTTACGTTACCGAATTAGCATAATCAGCGAAGACTGGGGCGAGGAAAAAGAGCCAATGTGTCTGACCGATCCTCAATCTTTTCCCCAGGCAACGGAAAGAGAAAGGAAGAGACGCCTAGGAAACTACTGATCATTCTATAAGAGCTGTTTAGAGCCATTTAACAGCTGCTAAATACCGCGAGCATCCAACGTCCTGGGTAGTCGAGTTCCTTCCAGTTCTCGTATCCTTCTATTGAATGCCTTGTAGCGGGTTCCTTGCTGCGAGAGAGAGGTTGCCAGGAGGCCTTGCAAGGTTACCTATCTGTTAGCGAGGTCTACGAACCTCCACCGAGTACGTATTACCGATCTGACCTTTGCATTAGGATTTTTTAACTCTTTGTACTCAAAACAACTTCAATTCCAAAATCGAGACATTTTTTCACCCTGCATAGTTCCATTGTACATGGTCCACTTTCTTTCGTGCATATAAACTTTATTACTATCAGTCAAACGTGCGAAACTTCAATTTTTACCAATTCCTCAAGTGCAAACATAGTGATTTAACAGTTGTGTACAATAATAGTATAGCAACTTGTCGTATCATCTGAGATACAACTTTGGAGTGCTAAGGGTTAATGCTAAGGGTTCTGATTTTTGTCCAAAAATTTTCAATATCCGCAATCTTAATGAACAATTTTCCAGATAAACCATCACGAACTTTTGTATTCGAGAACTTATTCATTCTGAAAGATCAGACAAGTGCTACGCTAAACTATGACCGAGCAATACTGCCAGTAACGTTTCGTTACTGAACGTTTCGATCATACAGTTGCCAGTCTTCACACTCTTGAAATGTTTTCTGAAAATGATATTGCTGTAAATCGTACTTTTCAAGTATGACATCCAATATTAACCCCTTGCCATACTACTTTTACTTAAAGGTAAATGGTAAATGGTAAAAATGTAACCATACGATCAAAATGGCATTTAACATGTTAAGAAACCGTTTGCAAAATTATGCACAGACTTCATTTACAGCTTAACATTTTATCAACATGTAATTAAAATTTTTCAGCCAACTATCGAATGAAAAATTTCTTGTCAAGAATATTTCCTAATTTGTTATTGTCATTAAATGTTCTTATCTTCCCTATGAAACGGGATTATGAATTAAACAGTTAAGTATGAGAGGTAAAAAAAAGACAACTACACTTATTATAGCGTTTGCTGTGCCAAAAATGTTACAGTACGAAAAAGAAAATGAATATTTCTTTACGGCTGCATTTACTTTAATGCTGAAATATAGATTAAAAAGAATAAAATTGAATTTCGCTTGAAAATAAAAACGTCGCATTTATATTTGTTAGATTTTATTTAACACTAAAACTGGCAAACCAGTCATTTTGACTGGTCCCTAGTTTTTTCTTTCGTAATTATTGAAATTATAACAATTTTTTCATCAGAATTTTTCGAATGTGCTTCTTTAATGACATACATGTTATAATAAGAATTGTATGAAATTTTAATAGATGCAATTTTGTTATTATTACAAAGCAATCGTTGGATTTATTGTACGGTAGTTCTAGTGTTAAAATCTTCGACACGGGTCTGTCTCGTCATAATATAGCAAAGGGTTAATACCTTGCACGGTGATTTTTTGATCTTGAAAATTCAGCGTCAAGTAGATCGGAAATCGAAGTAACTGTAATTTCATCAGTGCACCCGGTGCAATTCGAGGATAATGATACTCCGGTTCGTAATAGAAGACATATTTCAACATCGTTTAAGGCGTTATTAAGTGATTCGTTGCGATACAATGTTGACGGGTTACCTTACAGATTACGTCTTTAAAGTTAATTAAATATTGCTGCGACGTCTGATGTATAATTATTCTGTCGCACGCTGTAAGGGGCTAATGGTATGCTTCAAATCTAAAGTGATAGAGATGATTAGATGACGAGGGTTAATATTGAAGCATGACTTACAGTTTTAGAGTGTGTCTGATCCATGTCCCCTAACTGAGAACTTAATAAACGTTTTTATTCTCATGCTCGACCGAGATATATGAAGTAGATAAATTGTAAGTTTCATGGAAAATCGATTCGGAATATTTTATAAAATATTGCAAACTTTCCTATTAAGATTCCTAGGTTTCTTGGTCGCTTGTCGGTAGTCCATAATTATCATAGCCGAAGAATTGATAACCGTAATTGCAATTTCATGGGAAATGCTTCTTCGACAGTCACATGTTGCTAATTACCTTGCGGAATACAGAACGAGTAACCGTGATTCAGAACCACGAGCAGCCAACCGAAGTTCTTCAGAGGTTGTGTAATCTTAATCAGTCATGCAAGTAGAAGTAAAGAATTCGATTTTATCGCTTTACTTCGAATAATTACGGTATCGAAGGTGAAACTGGTCGCTTCAAGCAAGAATAACTTGACATTTAGAAGTGTGAGCTATTAGGCCTCGCAAATGAGTTGTAAGATTGACATTGAAATATGTATGTCTGTGGCCGAAAGAAAATGGACGCTTAAGGGTGGCGTATACATCGCATCTCGTTGTTCGAAGTTGCATGTATCTGGCGAGGAAATTAACCTAGATGAACAATGATAGTGCCCGAAGTATGTATTATACTACTTGCACTACATTCTGCTACGAAATATTTTTTTCGTTCATTTTTCTTTCCAGAAGCAACAGTACGATTTAGTTAATAAGAGTATTATATTCATTCGTTCGAAATATACGCTAATTATTTTATTGCCTCCTAGACGTTTTTATTAATAACATTTCCATTGTCACCATTAGTTTAAAGATATAAAAACTGATTTGTACTCGTTTTCGTTTATTGATGATTTAATTAAGTACAGAATAAATTTTCTAGTTCTGTCATTTCATCGGTCAAACTTTTTCCGATATATCAAACGAGATAATTGATGTTTATTCATACCACGAAAAGTATTTACTATACAGTCTGTGTGGAAAGTATTCGTACAGCGACCAATTTCCCATAAAACTGTGTGCATAAATTTCATTTATAAATTTTAAGCGAAAAAAATGATTAATAAATATTCTTGGGTATTTGTAGAAAAGATTTCGTGAAAACTAAATTTTATTTTCTTCAATATTAACAAAAATATATAACCAGAATAGATAAACGTAAGAATTAGACGCACAGAAATTATCCATACGTCTCTCATTTCTTGCGCTTATTTGAGATATAAACATAATATGACCTTCTGAATGTGACAAATAACAACAAAGATGATTAGTTTGTACAGAGTACTAATAAAAGCAAGTTTGAAATATGTAATGTACTACAACATGAGTCGCAAAAGATGCGAAACGACAGAAGAAGAGCGAAAAATTATTATTCGATTACACAATGAATGTAAATCACTTAGTGAAATTTCTTCCATAGTGAATAGAGCAAGGTGTACTATTCAAAGTATAATTGACAGATTCGGTGAACGAAAAATTGTTTCAAATAAGAGAAGAAGTGGCCGTCCGCGTAAGATAAACGAGTATGATCGACGACTAATTATTGGTAAAGTGAAACAGAATCCAAGTATAACTGCTGAACAAATTGCAACAGAACTTAAAAACGACAACGGCATAAGTGTGTCAGCTAGTACTGTGCGTGACTATTTAAGAAGTAGCGAATATCATGGTCGAGTAGCACGAAAAAAGCAGTTTGTAAACAAAATTAACCGTAAGAAAAGATTAGAATTCGCTGAGCAACATATTAATACACCAATCGAACATTGGAATAAAGTAATTTTTACTGACGAAAGCAAATTCGACGTATTTGGCTGTAAAAATAAATTTACAGTGTGGAGGAAGAAAAATACACAATTCAGAAAAGAAAATTTGCAACCGACGGTAAAACATGGCGGTGGATCTGTATTAGTTTGGCGTTGTATGAGTGCAAATGGAGTGGGGTTTCTACATTTTATTGACGGTATTATGAACCATACAGTTTATATTGATATTTTGAAAAAACATCTCAATGCTAGTGCAAATAAAATGGGTCTTAAAGTCAATTTTGTATTCGCCTACGGTAATGATCCAAAGTACTCTGCACATAATACAAGGCAATGGGTATTATACAACACATCAAAATACTTGCAAACGCCGCCTCAATCACCAGATACCCATTGAACATCTATGGGATTATTTTAAACAAAAAATACGTAATCATAATATTTCATCGAAAGAAAGTTTAAAAATCGCTTTATTAGAGGAGTGGAACAAAATAACACCGGCTGTAGCATCTAATTTAGTAAATTCCATGCCAAGAAGACTCGAAGCTATTATAAAATCCAAAGGCAATCCTACAAACTATTAAAATATAAAAAATATATTGTATTTTTATAGTTTATTTTTCATTATTTATAACTATACGAATACTTTCTGTGCGTCAATTTCTTACGTTTATCTATGTTGGATGTATATTTTTGTTAATCTTGAAGAAAATAAAATTTAGTTTTCACGAAATCTTTTCTACAAATACCCAAGAATATTTATTAATCATTTTTTCGCTTAAAATTTATAACTGATATTTACGCGCACAGTTTTATTTGAAATTTGTCTTGTACGAATACTTTCCACACCGACGGTATACACTGATCTTATGTTAATACAATGATTAAATTATACTTTTTACAATTTTAAAGATTGAATTTATGGTTTTGATGTCACCAATATGACGACATTCGTCCTCAAAGGGTTAAAACGTATCTAGCAACATTTATAAATTCTTTTCGTGAGTGAATCTGCCTGAGATTGAAAGATTGAAATCTCTTCTTTACAATGTCACAAGAAAACTTGACATACGTTTTTTCTCAGTCTTTTGTTGAGGTTCAGACGAAGGGAGTATAGTCAGATTTACAGTGATATAAAGTACAGCATGAAGGCTTTACACAACTGAATATGGTTATCATTTTTGTTCCATGCAACAGGGAACAAAATCGTATATCAATTATTATAACTGATAAGTATAAAATTTATAACTGAAATTTACGCACACAGTTTCATTTGAAATTGATCGCTGTACGAATACTTTCCACACCGACTATTATATTATATATATTATATTTCATATCGACTACCGAATTTTATCTAGTATGTGACTCGAATACTCGAATATTGTTCTATCCTAATGCTGTTTGTGTATCGGATATTACGAGCGAGTAGCATTCATTCTGTAAAAATTATAAAATCTAATTCATTTAGAAAATTTACAATTCCAATACTCTAATATGTACTCGAATAAAGAACTGTTTTTATTTGTTCCAAAAATTTTCAACGACTGCAGTTTTGTAATATCTGTCATTGCAAAGCGAACAATCAGAAAATGGTGATTCGATTAACGGTAATAATAATACGCGATACTGAAACAAGAATAAATAATAAGGAAATTCAATTGAAGTCAATAAAAATCCTGCTTTAACACTTTAATTGCCACGTCACTCATACATGGGTGACAGAATTGTTTGTCTACGTTTAACAAAAAATTTGTATGCTATATAATATATTATATTCGCTATAATACATTCGTTACACTCAATTTGGCTGATATCTGGAGTATACAAAAAGGTTCAAGGATAACTTTGTGCCATACGTTCTAGATTTTTAATTGTTGCTCCATTGTATAAATTACTTTGATTTTGTGAAATTTTTAAGGTTGTTTGTCCGGCAGTAAATGTGTTAAGCAGTACTGAATAAACTTAACACTAAATAAACGATAACTAATAAAAACGATACAATTAAATTGTCGTAGACTTTCGTGGAGTTTCGATTACAAATATGCTCTTAAATAAACGGATATGCATAATTATTTTCAACGAAGACACCTTTGTAATTTGAACAATTTCAAAATAAATAACCCGGAAACGATGATTTGACAGAGCATGGTAGATTCGGTGTTAAAATATCAAAGGATAGGAAACCCCAACGTTCTTAGGAGAATCGACCGTCAACCGATTACCCGTCGTGCACGCATAGCACAACATTACGATGTTTTGACCGTATCGCGAGCATTGAAGCCATTTAAATAAACGGCACGTCGGTTCTGTCGCAGGAGAATAAGGAAACGGTAGCGTGTCTCGAATCGGATCGGACACGATGTTTGTTTAAGCGGCGCCAAGAAATAAGGGAGGAGCCCGATTCACGGGGGCACGTCCTTTCGAGCACGCTTTAATTATCGAGTATTGTGCAACATTGCGATTGTTAAGACAGGGTCTTTTTGTGCTTTGACGTTCCCGTAACTTTAACTGACAGTTCCCGCTTTTGCAACGGCGCGACGTATCTGGTCGCGGAGATACTTAACCCCTTGCCATATTATGACGAGTCAGACTCGTGTTGGAAATTTTAAATAGAGTCTAACAGACATAAGTATTATACCTTTCTTTTTAAACGAAATCAAATGTTGTTAATTTATAACAATTATTTAAGCATCGGAGTATATGTAGCAGTATAAATGAAGCTGTTATAATAACTTTAGCTACAAAGAAAATGGTAGGGCAAGGGGTTAAAACGGAGTTCAATGTCGGTTCAATCCTGAATCGGATTACGAATACCGGTAAAATACGGTAAACCTTACGTATTAAAAATGTTATGCGAACCATCTAAAAAAATTCCTAGTTTCGATTCAATCAATGTCACTTTATTTACATCGAAACTTACGAAACAGCTAATTTTTGTAATATATTTTTGCAAAATGGTTGGCTGCAGAGAATAGCGTACCTTTGGTTCGCTGCTTCAAGAGACCGTACGTTTATGCGCACGATAAAATTTTATTTTCTATAAACAACGATTGAAAAACCATGCGTTTCTGCCGATTAGATCGGTAAGCTGATTAAATCGGTAGCTGCTTGTACCAGACAAACCTACACAAACTTGCGATACTTACGAGTCACGTAAAATGTGTCTGAGCCTTTCTTCTCGCTTGCACAAGAGCAGAAATTTAAAATTCTTGTAACTTACACGACTCGCATGAACTCATGTCGCGCAGATACGATCGTAACATTCTCGAAGTGTCATAAGCTGCTCGCAACCGCGTCCAACAAAGTGTTTGAAAATTGATTTACAAATACTGTCGTCGACAAAGCGTCATTTGTCAAAGTATCGACAACGACCGTGAAGAGTACAGTTATCCTGTCGGTCCGGGAAGTCGTCAATCTCTCCCCTTCCGTAATCAAAATTTCACGAGAAAATAACGTCAGCCGTAAAATAAGGTCCTCGACGACGACGTTGTCAGAGTCCGAGTTGGTCTTGTCCCCATGTAAAACAGAGTGTCATGCGAGGAAACGCTTGGCAGCCGCAAGGCGACGAGCCATCGTTGCAGAAAAAGTCTAGAAGTGGCTTGGAACGCTCGCGACACACGATACACGGTCTGAACGAGAGATACCCTGAATGGATCACACAATCCAGCGAGCAGAAGAGTCCCGAAGGCCGATCAAGGGGGAGAAGGGAGACACGAAAAATACAATTAAGCGTGATCAGTGTGAACCATTTTGCTTAGCAGGCCGCGTGTTGCGAGTATAAGGTGCTCTATCCTCTCGCAAGTCTCGAGTCGCAAAACTGGTTTTACACGCGGTCGATTCCGATATATAAGGATGCGAGATGCAGGGACAGACGGGTTTAGTGTACGACTGAGAGAGGTAGCACGCGGATTCTTTAAGGGCTGTACACTGATTAACCGAATCTAAGGTCATTACGAGCTGCCAGGGAAAAAAAGGAATCGATGAAAAGACGATATACAGTGAATCACGAAAGTATTCGAACGCTCTGAAATGAAAAGTTTGACGCTTAAAAATTGTAAGTGATATTGTGAATTACAAAATACTCTTGTTCCTATAGTAATATATAAGTGTCATAACTATACATGTTAAATTTGAAGTGTGTCCGACAACGTAAACATTACTTATGAAAGATTTCTTGGTAACGTCGAGTAAACAGATGTCACAAAAGTATTCGAACGACGAAACTTGTAGTACAAAACAATCCTTGAATTTGACAAACAGTAAAGATTGGCTTTCTCAATTGGTGTTACACACTTCCCTTGTTCAGTGCTGCAAGTGTTAATAAGATTGTAAAATTCATATTAATAATGTACCGAAAAAAATCGGAGACAAGCATCACTGATAGAAAATTCATAATTAAGTGGCATAATGAAGGCAAGAGCTATGGCGAAATAGTACAATTGTTAGGGAAAAGTAAATCTACCATTTATTACATAGTAAAAAAGTAAAAACCACTGGAATCCTTCGGGATGAAGTTCGTTCTGGCCGGCCTAGGAACTTAACGAAGAGGGAAGAGAATATAATTGTGCGTGAAATAAAAAAGGACCCAACAATTTCTGCAGCAAAACTTGCTATACACGTTGCTGATAGCTTCAGAAAACAAGTTCATCCTGAACTTTGTCGAAGAATTCTCCGTAAAAATGTTTTTCATGGTCGTATTCCTCGAAAGAAACCATTTATTAGCAAAGTCAATAAACAGAAGAGATTAAGTTTCGCTAAAAATTATGTCAACAAGGATAAGGACTTTTCGAAACACGTAATTTTTTCGGACGAGAGCAAATTTAACATATTTGGCTCAAATGGATGTTATAAAATTTGGAGAAAAGCAAATAGAGAGATGGATCTTAAAAATCTACGACGAACCGTGAAACATGGGGGTGGGTCGATAATGGTATGGGGATGTATGGGGGCCAGTGGTGTTGGAAACCTCGTCATTATCGACGGAATATTAGATAAATATAAATATATGCAAATATTGAAAGACAATTTGAAGCAAAGTGCGGAAAAATTAGGGGTAGTAGACAATTTTCATTTTCAGCAGGACAATGATCCAAAACATACCGCACGTATTGTTAAAGAATGGATCATATACAACGTACCCCACGTTTTAGAAACACCCCCACAAAGTCCAGACATTAACCCCATAGAACACTTATGGGCAGAAATTGGCAAACAACTTAGTAAACATAGTATTAATTCCAAGGAAGCATTAAAGACCAGAATTTTGGACGTCTGGAACAATATAAAAAAAGATATTACTGAAAATTTGGTTGATAGCATGCAACGACGGTTGCAAGCCATAATAAGTGCTCACGGTGGTCCGACAAAATATTAAAACACTATAGTTGTTTAAAATATGTACTATTAATTTAGTCGTTCGAATACTTTTGTGGCGTTCATTTAGATGCCGTTACCAAGAAATATTTTATAAGTATTGTTTACGTTATCAGAGACACTTCAAATTTAACATGTATAATCATGATACTTATGTGTTATTACAGAAATAAAAGTATTTTGTAATTCGTAATATCACTTATGTTTTTTCAACGTCAAACTTTTCATCCGTCCGAATCCTTTCCGTTCGAATACTTTCGTTACTCACTGTAAGCCTCCACGGGTTTATATTCGATGGCATTGAGAATTAGTCGGTGCTAATAATTACGCGGACTGTTGCAAGGGAAAAAACGAGTTGAAGATTTACGTGAACCGAGGACCTCCACGAATTCGAATCTGAGCTTGAAGATCGCAAATCAAACGATTGCTGGATCGAGGAGCTTCGAACGGGAAACTTACGATTCTAGAGAGTGAAAATAGGAAATTGTGCTTAGAGACATTTACAGTGACTCTTATTAAGGACATTGTGCTACTCAAAAAATTGTTGCTAGATTCGATCGTTTACAATAGTAAATTTGGAGTTATTGTTTTATAATATAACAGAACATTCATTGTAGTTTGTAATAACATAGATTTTATCTGTTTGTTGCACATACTTTTCTTAATAACAAACAGTGAACTAAATTATGTCGAAATTTATCGTCGCAAAAGTATTCGGACACATAACTTATTCTCGCATTTCTTGCGAATAACGACACATCTTTGCCTTTTGTTTACAAACATAATGTCGAGCAAGATGAAGAACACGCTTCACGATATCATCAGTTACTGTTCGAAAGCCGTTAGGATGAGTTAGAAATTCTAAATATGGGACGAAAAAGTAAAAATGCTTCATTTGACGTACGATAATTGTTAATTTTTTACAGAGAGAAAGAGAAAACGTATCGGGAAATCGGTAATATTCTAAAATTAACCAGTTAACTGTGCTGATCTCTTTTCAAAGCGCGCATCTACAGTAGCGCACGAAAGTATTCGGACACTCTTCAAACCTAAATAACTCTTTTAAAATTGAACTTGACTTGACTTGACTTTTCTGGAGCAACTAGCAGCATTGATTTGTACGTCGATCGATTTTAATGAATTTTTCTGCATGCGTATAACTATCATAGATGTACCAGATGCGTCTTTAAAATTTTTTGTGCATGGTTAAAATAAAAAATATTTAAAAAGTTCCTTTATTATTGGTCATGTAATTCACATCAGTTCCAATATTTACAAAATTTATTTTGTATATCATTTATTAAATCAATGCAACTAATTGCTCAAGAAAAGTCAAGACGTCCAACCTTAAAAAAGTTATTTAGGTTTGAAGAGTGTCCGAATACTTTTGTGCGCTACTGTATGTGTGTCGCGAAAATCAAGAGTTCTAGACAGAGCGTACAGAGTTGCATGAATCTATGTCAAATTATGTATAATTTTCATTTGTTTATTTCATTTCGTCTTGACCTTTAAACGTTTTAAACATATTAAAATTTACGAATATAATGTAGTTTTCGCCAGAATTACAATTTAAATATCAAATTACAACAAAATTTTACGCATGACGGATACAATCGTCATGATACAAAATTCTGCCACATCTCTATGACGGATATAGTCGTCAAACACACTTAACTGGTTAAGTAAGTGTACCGTTGCTGATATTATACGGAGATATAACGAAGAAAATCGAATTGAATCAATTCCTCTGAAAGGCTGACCACAGAAGCTTGACGACCGAGAAAAATGTATTATTTTGAGAAAAGTAAAAGTGAATCCTGGTTTCAGTGCATCAACATTAAGTGCTGAATTATTTCAAGAGATAGGAAAGAAAGTTCATCCAGATACAATACGTCGGGTGTTGAAAACAGATGGATATAATGTTAGAGTAGCGCGTAAGAAACCGTCTATAAACGAAGCGAATCGCAGAAAAAGATTAGCTTTTGCAAAACAATATGTTCATAAGGAAAAAACTTGGTGGAATAATGTAATTTTCGCTGATGAAAGTAAATTTAATCTGTTTAACACAGATGGACGGCAATTAGTATTGCGTAAACGAAACCAAGAGCTTAACCGAATAAATTTAAATCCAACAATAAAGCACGGTGGTGGAAGTATTATGGTGTGGGTTGCATTTCATCTAAAGGAATTGGACAACTGGTTTTTATAGAAGAAATTTTAGATAAATTTAAGTATCTAAATATTTTAAAACAAAATCTTAAGAAAAGTGCGATCACAATGGATATAGAAGACACATTTAAATATTATGAAGATATCGATCCTAAACATAAAGCCAGAATAGTTCAAGAACACCTTGTATATAATTGCCCAAAAGTATTATATCCACCACCACAGTCACCAGACTTGAATCCCATTGAAAATTTATGGGATTTCACGGACAGAAAAATTCGAACAACACCGATAAGATCGAAGGAAGAATTAAAAAAACGATTGATTGAAGAATGGAGACGTATACCGCTAAGTTACTTACAAAAAGTTATAGACAATATGCCTAAGTGGTTGCGACACGTAATTAAAGCTAAAGGCTATCTAACGAAATATTAATTATTGCTTATGTTAATAATTTTCATGTTTAAATGTTATAGTTTGTCAAGCGTCCGAATATTTTTGCGACGATAAATTTCGACATAATTTAGTTCACTGTTTGGTATTAAGAAAAGTATGTGCAACAAACAAATAAAATTTATGTTATTACAAACTACAATGAATGTTCTGTTATATTATGAAACAATAACTCCAAATTTACTATTGCAAACGATTGAAACTAGCAACAATTTTTTTAAAAGCACAGTGTCCGAATATTAATAAGAGTCACTGTAGTTTGGCAACTATTACCTAGATTTAACCCCTTGCCTTACAACAACGAGTCAGACTCGTGATCAAGATTCGAACAGAATCTTCTCAATATGTATGTTCTTAATTTTCTATATATCGAAATAAAATTTAATATAATTATTGCTCGTATACAGTCGTTGGAGAATAGCCATGTCCGCGGTAGCTAGAAATTTTCCTTTTCTTTTCATCTTTCTTTGAAGGGCGAAGAACATCTAGTTACTGTTTCCACAAAATAAATCGTTGGGCAAGGGGTTAACGCTTGAAAAGGATACCGTGAGAATAACAAATTAATACGCAATAAATAAAATTTTAAAGCCAGTCATTTTTGTGTTACCTTTTCAAATGTGGTGCCAGTTGATTGTTAAAATTCTTCCAATTAAAATAAGTACGAACATAATAATATAAATAAGTATGTTCTTAATTTTGCTATTTCAATTCGGTATAGAACGTTATGTTTGGACTATAATCAGACTCGTCTCAAAATTTTATATAATTAATAAGAGTCACTGTATATACTAAGTCTGTAAATATGAAATTGGAATTTGCCCATACATGCCACTAACTGTCAATGTAGTTCTCGTTAAACCGCGTCAAACACGCTATTTTCTTGTTTTGACAACTGATAAAGATTTTTAACTCACAACTATACAAGTGTCATACAACAGCATAGCATTTTAATGGCGTTGAGCATGTCGAACGTTGTGCCTGGAAACTACGATTTGCGGACAGCATTGATTTTCTGTTACCATTTGAAGAAAACTGCTGCAGAATCACATCGAATGCTTGTCGAAGCTTGCGGTGAGTATGCTCTTCGTAAGTATCACAGTGCTTTGAGTGATTTAAGAATTCGAAAGTGACGATCTTGACGGGCGAAACGAAGAACGTGGAAGACCACCGAGAAAGTTTGAAGACAGCGAGTTGCTAGCATTGCTGGATTTGGATGACGTTCGAACTTGTGGATCACATAAATGTGACACGAGCCGTCTGCATACGTTTGGAAGCTATGGGAAAGATCCAGAAGATAAGAAAATAGGATTAGAAGGCAACACAAAGTGATTTTGCTTCATGATAATGCATCATCCCACACAGCAAACCTGGCCAAGAAAACGATTAAGGCGTTTAGTTGGGAAATACTTTCACACGTGGTTAACTCAACAAACTTGGCTCCATCCGATTATTATATAATTGCATCGACGAAACGTGCACTTGTCGAGCAGCGCTTCGCATCTTACGAAAATGTACGATAATGGCTCGATGACTGATTTGCCTGAAAAGAGGGACAGTCTTTTGGCGTGGCATCCACAAATTATCAAAGAGATGGCAAAAATGTATAGCTACCGATGGGCTGTACTTCGAATAAAATATTCTGTACCACTCTTATACAATAAACGTGTATTTTCCATAGAAAAATTCTGATTTCATATTTGCATACCTGGTACGCGAACCGAAGCGTAGCGATCTCTGCTCATAGGCTGGACTGAGATGCCTAACAATAAGCAAAAAGATAATAAGAGTTTGAGACGCCTGCTTGGCATACCCTAGAGCAAGCGTAGGCGACAAGAGTGCAATGTAGTTGAAAAACTAGCTGTCTAACTGGGAAAGTTTGATCTATCTTGCTCTCTACATCTGTACCGAGTGCTACGAGTAAACATGGATTCGTTGTACAGTTCTCACAGTTATGAGTGTAAGCAGTGTCCTTTCGGAAGTATCGTACCAATGTTTCGCAAGTATTGAAGCTAGTTTCCATCAGGAGTCAAATGCCACATCGGCACTGATGTGCGCCTTGTGATTGCTCCACTAATAAAGTGAAATCTGCTTAGCTTGACAATGAGTACGTTTTAACCCTTTGCATTTCAAGCAATTTTAATTCCTAACTCGAGACATTTTTCCATCGTAGAATAATTCCATTGCACATGGTTCACTTCTCTGTATGCATGTGAAATTATATAATGTACAAATTGTTTTGAATAATAGTGTAACAATTTTCAGTGAACAATTTAAATTGATCAGATGAACAATTTAAAGAACACTAGGAAGAGGAGCTCCCAATTATGTCCTGGTGGTTGATACAATTAGGGTGTTTCATTATCTTCAACGATTTCCTCGTATACCCTCGGAAAATGTACTTTTGTTCTAGCTATGACTTTAACTTCGTTGAAGACTATGTTGCGTTCTGTTATCTTTTGGTATTCTGCAATAGCAAATTGAATGAATTTGTCACTTTTGATCTGGACAGGGAAAGAGCCTAATGCACATGAAGATCAGCCCATAATTTTCCTAGAGCCCACTCACTATTCAGGTGTACATATCCTCGGGACTAAACCTGCAGATTACCAGCGTAAAAGTTTAGGTTAGGGTGTTACGTGGTATGAGCCCCAAAATCTGAGAATTTCTACTTTATCTCTGAAGTTCAAAACACTTTGCTTCGAATTCCTGAATCCCAGAAAATCTTTTAATACATTTTCCTAAGCTCAGGAGTCTTTTTATTAGAGTTGATCATTATAATTAATCTAGTTTGGGCTTTTTGATTTTAGATAAATCAGATTTGTGAAATTCGATTTTGAAACAATGCAATTGGAACTATATCTTTCAGTTCTCAATTGGTTTAATTTGGGCACAGACTAGGTTAGTCTAAACCAAATGATCCTCACATTGCCTTAGTTTCATGAAGTGACTCTTTACTTAAATTACTTTCACAACTTTGTTAAAGTGGCCGTAATTTTCTATTATCTGTAGTAATAACTTGTACTACCAGACAAAGAATTATGGAAAATATACAATTTAATTATTCGTTATAATTAAATGTATTTGCAATTTTACAAAACTTGCAGTGTTGATATCAGTTGGCCAATCAATAAAATTAAAAAAAGTAGACTCCAGCTTTCATATTATAATACATTATTTGGAAAAAGACAAAATAATAAAAATACTAAAATATATTCTACTGTATATGCCAGCGATACTTTTCTAGTTTTGTCATCAAATTACATATATTCAATTCTTCCTTGAGTAAGTTACTTAACGTTTATTGACACTTTAACTGCCAGAACAACAACCTCAAAAATTCCACAAAATCAAAGTAATTTATTTGATGAAACAACAATTAAAAATTTTAAATGTACAACACATAGTTATCCTTCGACCTTTTCGTATTCTCCAGATTTCAACTAAATGTAGTGCAACGATTGTATTAATGTACAAATTTATTTTTAAAAATGGACAAATTACTCTGTCACCCATATGTGGGTGACATGGCAGTCAAAGTGTTAAAGTGCACGAAAAGGTTCATTTGATAATTATGAACCCAGGCTTGTTCAAAAGTGTTTGCTTTTTTGTATAAAGATAAAAATCTATAAAAAGTTATAAAAATTTCAGTAGTATCCTCAGGAAATAGTGTAATACTTATGTCAATATTTGAAATAGTTTTATTTACAGTGTTCGTATCTTACAAGGGAACATATTCTGATGTGAAAATCCGATTTTAATGAAACTTATGGGAACTTGTAGCATTATTGTTTAACACTAGATCTACCGAACGATAAATCCAACGATATACATTGCTTTGTAGTAATAACAAGACTGCGTCTATTAAAACTTCATATAATTGTTCTTGTAACATGTACGTTATTAAAGAAGTACATCCAAAAACTTCTGATGAAAACATTTTTATAACTTCGATAATTGCAAAAGAAAAACTTAAAAACCAGTTAAAATGACAGGTTTGGTAGTTCTAGTGTTAAACAAAAAACTTTACATTTTCGATTCAATACATTTATTATTCCAGCATACATTAGAATAAAAAAAGCACAAAATCCAAATAAATTAATTCTTCTAATTTTCATAAGACAATATAATATTAATCCAATAAAAATAATATATCATCGTCATTAAACTGTTTTAACACATTTGCTACCATTATTCCCTCAGAAATAGTCAAACACTCGGCATAATATGACTCTACAATTCTCTTACATTAAATTATTTCATTATTTCAAGAGCTACATTCAGAAAACTAATTTGAACGATAAAACAATTTATTTTTCGATTATAATTATAAATGTGTATAATTAATTTAATTAATTTAATTATAGGTGAATAAATAATTTACGATTTAAAATCCCACCACCTAATTGTTAGCATAAATTCATAGAATCCATAATCTACGAATAACCAACTTCGACGAGCTTACAAGGGAACATATTCAGATGTGAAAATCCGATTTTGAAACTTATGGGAGCTTAAAATTATATTATTTAAACAAAAAAGTTTTGTTAAAATTTTGTTACGTGACTACATTTCCCATTGAAAAACAGACAATTTAAAAAGTAATTCAAATTTTTTCGACCTCTGGTTTCCGAGATATCTCAAAAACACCCCAACTTTGAGGGCTGTTTTTACCCCTTCAAAGTGGATGGTTGTTAATATAAAAAAAAGACGTGTCAAATATTTTTCAAAGAATCGGGTTTTCGCATCTGAATATGTTCCCGTGTTAGATTTCTTTTGTGGGAACACTGTGCGTCGTTTTTCCATCATACATCATTTCCTACAGAGGATCTTCAACTAAGAACGAGTTTAGTTATTTAGAAACGAAAGGCCAGAGATGATAGACTGGAAATAACGTTTAATAGCCGGTTGATTCGTGGAGGATAATATAGAAACGTCAATAATAACTTCAATTCTGTGAACACACGATTACATCTATCCGGATGCATCGCGGCGTGCGAGTAAACCCCAAGTGAGAATTTAATTTTCTTAGTACCTCGCAGTCAATAACGCGTGGTAATGACCGACACTTAGCCTGTCATTCGGTCGTATTTCTCGACGAATTGCGTCCATGCGCAACACACTTCGAGATGAAACGCAGAATCACTGTCCCATACGGACCGAACCTATACCATCCACGGTTTTCCGTGAGCGCAATTAATTTTATTTTGTTCAGATTGCGCTTCGGTGAACGTAAAATTGGATCATTGGGAGTAATCTTAATTACATTTGAAATACATACGTCTCGGGAGCTAGCTTTCTCATGATAGTAATCGTGACTGCGTAACAATTGAAACTTACGGTACTTTGAGATCTAAAGCGCAATTCAGAGAATAACGTTTCGTACGCTGTTCAATTAATTTTGAGCAAATACAGATGACAGATAATTGCCTGAAATACAGCTGCACGTGGACTCGAGATACAGCGGTCGTTGTGTTAATAAATTTCTGTCCAATTAACATACACAGATTTTATGCATTTATGCTAAAAGATGAATAGATACATATTATTAAATTGTAAAAACGTTAAAAAAGTTTGGGAATATTATTGCATTACATTCGCCCATATTAAATTTATTAATCCCTTGCCATAGTACGACGAGTCAGACTCGTGTCGAAGATTTTAAACAAAATTTAACTAGTATAAATGCGATGCCTTCCTTTTTAGACGAAATGCAATATTATTATTTGTTAATCTACGTTTCAGCATTGGAGTAAGTACAGGTGAAAAACAAATATAAATTTTTTTTTTTCTTCTGTAACATTTTTGGTAATGAAAACGTTATAATAACTGTAGCTGTAAAGAAAGTGATATGGGAAGAGGTTAAAAGAAGAATTGCAATTATTGTTACAATACATTTGGAAACATTTTTAGTTCGCATAAAGAGCCACAGTTTTTTATGTATCTGAAATATTAGTATAATAGAGAGTAATATTGATACATAGAAACCCACTAATTGCAATACAAAAGAAAATGTCGTAATAAATATTTATTATACCATATAATTGGTATACACCGCAGATATTAAATTATTGTAGAATAAAAATTCAGACAACCGTATCTCTTGTGACCCGAATACACTTCCTTGGTGGCAAAGATCAAAACTCTTTGAGAAGAATAAACATATCATCTGCTCTATCAAAGGAAGCTTGCCCACACTTCCCAGCGTGGTTGCTGTGACTTCCGGTGATCTAACACTGGCAGATGTGCGCCTATTTTGTCAAATGAAACGTTTTCCTCTTTTACTTCTGTTTCATTTTCCCCACAATTGTTGCAGAAAACTTTAGACAATCACCCTTAACAATTACCAATAATTATTTATAATATTCTTAACTCACTTAATATTTTTAAACACATTGAACCGAAAGAATCAAAATAAATACATACACTTGGAATGCTGATTTCAAACAGATTTAATATTTAAAAATTCTTGCAAATTCTTAAAGTTTAATGGAATATTAAAAAATTGGATATTAAATCCTTCGCAATTTTTATTCCTTTTTAAAAAAACTGTTTTTATAGTCAGTTTACTTCGAATTGGAATTCTCGACCAGTTTATTTTGTGTAGTATTATTTTAGGCTTTGGTTGCATGTGACTGTGTTAATAATTATTCTACTGTCGATTAGTGAAATCAATACGAAATTAAGACAAGTCTTTTTATTTTTTTAAATTATGTTTTGCTGGAACGCGTAATAGAATACCCAATTATTGGCTAATAACTTAACTCTTTGCACTGGCAGCTTTTTTAATTCCAAAACCAAATATTTCTTAAAATTTTGAACATTTCTATATTATGTATGACTTTTTGCAAAGTATGAGTATGAAACTGATATAATATCTCAGACAATACTTAAATATTTACTAGCAAATTTTTACACAGAGCTATACAAGTAATATGACAATAAACTATAAAAGGAACTGGTATACGTTGCATGATAAACACAAGTATTAATTTCTTTAGCTTCACTAAAGATACTCATTCAACTATTGTATTTAACGTCGTAGAATATTTTAGAAATTGAAATAAAAATATTGAAAAGTACTGAGATTTTTTTCTGCCTCTTCGATGTGAAGGTATCGTTCTTCTGTAAAGAGCAAATGATTTTTTCATATCATGTCCAATTAAATTTAGCGAACCGAGTCTATAAAATTATTCGTATACACGAGTAATCTTCTGTTCTTTATTAGCACTTTACACTCGAATGGCGACTCTGAGGCACTAGGAAAAATTGCATTATTCAAAACAATTATTTATATTATTAAATTTGTTTGTATTCTATAAATTGTTAAAAAAGCAATGGCTGTATGAGAAAGTAAGTTCAATTTTACTGCAAATGTGAAACAGATCACACAGATTGAAAATGTTCTAGGTCGAATAAAATTATTTTCTTTGTCTATTAAGAATGTTTCTAGTGCAAAGGGTTAAATTTAGTTTTTGCTTCCATCAAAATTATACCTATGCATATGTGTACTATATTCTCGTTGCTGCCTTAAGCATGCATGCAAAATGCATTCTCAATAACATTTGTCATTAGTGCTGCATTATTTTTACTTAGAAGAATGCCTTGGCAATCATTTGGAAGTTAATATAGATTTGTTTCCATGAAGATTATATCTATGCACATGCATACTTCATACTCGTTGCTGCCATAAGCATGCATGTAAAAATGCATTCTCAATAACATTCGTTAGTAGTGCTGCATTATTTTTATTTAGAAGAATGCCTGGGCAACCATTTTGAAGTTAACCTAGATTTGTTTCTATGAAGATTATATCTGTGCACATGGATACTTCATACTCGTTGTTGCCATAAGCATGCATATAAAAATGCATTCTCAATAACATTCGTCATTAGGGCTTCATTATTCTAATCTAGATATATTTGTAAAATTAGATATTGTAACAAATTAACTTTCTTACAAGTTATTTGATAATTTTGACAGAATATATAAAAAATATCGTTGCTTTTCACATTTTTATTTTGAGTTGTAATTTATTAGTTGTCCGGAAAGTTCGTGCCGATTTTGACGGAAGCTTGAAACGCAATGTTTTTAAGTTTCGGTATATATTTATTAAAAATAAATATTAATCGGCACAAACTTTCCACACAACCTAATAGTTTCAGTTTACATTATTTTGTTATTTATTACGCTAGAAGAATCTAAGAGTATGTCTATCATTTTCATCTTATTAATACTAGTAAAAAGAGAAATACATTTTACAGTTTTCATTTTACATACTAATCCGCAGTGCAAGTATAACTTAATTGGGGCATAAAAATATGCATTGAAACTATGGAATCGACAATTCTTAACGTCGTAGAATGTTTTAGGTATTGACATAAAAATTTTAAAAAATCCCTGAGATTTTCTACTGCGTCTCTGCTGCGAAATGAACGAATATGGATGTATTTCTTAATGTCGTCTTTTTTATTCTCAGATTTCAGAATTTTACTGCGCACGTTTACTCTCAGCCTCTCGGTTTGATTACACTTTTCTTCCGATTGTTCTTCAGTTGGTAACAAGCGGCATGCAGGATGGGGTTTAAATATGTTGTAAATTCTTGGCGCAACTGATAGGTTTATCGACAAAGAAGAAGGCGTACGGTGCATCTGAATGTACATACGCGTCAGTTCGACGAAGTAATTTATTATTTGAGAAGTATTCGCTGTTAATAAAGCCCGGTGCTAGGTAGGAAGCTAGGCGGCCACTCACGACCGTACAAGAAACAATGACTAAAAAGATGGAAAATTAACGAGCCTGCTCGAGCAACAAGAGTTTGGCACCGACTTGTTGTTGTCACTATTTTTTATCGGACTGAAGGATACTAATAGTCCGTACTTCTTCCGAAGAAATAAGTTAGCCTTATCGTCGAAGGCGAATGGTTTCCGATTTTTTTCCGGCCGATGATCGAACGAAACTGCTGGAATACAATGGTACGAAATCTTTGAAATTTTTCCCGTGTAACATCGTGGAATATTGCGAAGCTTCGACGGACAATTCGGTTTAAATTGATGGCGCGTTGTCTAAAGGGTCGCCGTCGTTTCGGAGGTGCATTATGTTTGGTCACCATTTTCCGCATGATAATTTCGACATCGCGAAACGTTCGACTTCGGTACGCGGAAAAGACACTTCATCATCGTTCGCGAAACACATGGTAACACGCGGTTTAAAATTATGCCTGACGTGTCTACTACTTTCACGTGGAATTACATAGCCGAACGCGTTCCGTTCGACGAGCTCGTATACAGCTCGCGTGGCTCTTGCAAAATCGAAACAACGATTCGCGGGACACGTAAATGTCGCTCCCTTTAGGGCACGGTTACGATTCCCAACGAGCTCTTACTTTCGCCGCACATGTGAGAAAATTAAGCACTTACATACCGTCTAACTGCTAAATTGGCCTGGGAATTGTTTGCGGGAGACTTGAAAAAGGAGAAAAGGAAAATACATAGGTTAGCTGAACTGTTAATCATTATCCTATTACGTGCTTCGGTAAAGAACGATAAAACACAGGCTTACATCGACTTCCTATGTTATCGATTTTATCAATCAACTGCACAAGATGGTTATTACTACCGCCACACGCAATCTAACAAAAATGAGAAAAGGAAATGGCAGAAACTTAACCCTCGGCGTTTAAGTGGCGATACCGAGGCACCGCTAAAAATTAGTATACAATTATTCGAAATACTGCTTGAATTATTATAATTTAATCCATCACCACTGCTCAAACGACTGATTCCAGATTGTTTATATCATAATTACTAAAACTGTAACAATGTTGTCATGAAAAATATTGGGTTGTTCGGAAAGTAATTTCATTTTTTCCCCGACAGAGGATTTAATTGTATTTCTTTGCACCCAACTTCACACTTAAGCCGCATAATCATTATATGTTTTGAGAGCTGATATAGCGAGGCTTGTGTGTGAAAAAGTCCAATTGATTCTACGCAGTAGTTTTTGGTTGGTACCCTTTTAAATATGGAGAGCAATAAGCAGCATTTTCGTCATATTTTGCTTTTTTACTGTAGAAAAGGTAGAAATGCTGTTCAAGCCAGAAAGAAATTAATCGACGTGTATGGAGAAGATGTGTTGACAGTACGCCAGTGCCAGAACTGATTTGCAAAATTTCGATCCGGCAATTTGGATGTCGAAGATGCACCATGTTTTGGAAGGCCGATTGAAGTTGACAAAGACACGATACAGGTATTAGATGATGCAAACCGGCGAATAACAACACGTGAGATCGGTGAGAGGTTAAATTTATCAAATTCAACTGTTTATGACCACTTGAAAGGCCTGGGTTTAACCTCGAAGTTCGATATATGGTTCCCCATGTTCTCATGGAGAGAAATTTGTGTCGTCGCGTTGACGTCTGTAATTCGCGTCTTGAACGTCACGAAAATGATCCATTTTTGAAGCGCATCCTTACTGGGGATGAAAAATGGGTTGTATATAACTATGTCAAACGCAAGAGATTGTGGAGCAAAAAAGATGAACCGGCTTAAAGCATTTCCAAAGCTCATATCCATAAAAAAATGTGATGCTGTCTGTTTGGTGGGATTTTAAAGGAATTGTTTTTTTTTTGAGCTTTTACCGGATAACATAATAATTTATTCGGAAGTCTACTGTCATCAACTGGACGAACTGAATAATGCACTTCTTCAGAAAAAGCCAGAATTAATCAACAGGAAAGGTGTAGTGTTCCACCAAGATAATGTGAGACCTCATACAAGTTTGTTCACTCGCCAAAAGCTTTTACAGCTTAAATGGGATACAATGCCACACCCACCATATTCTCCAGATCTGGCACCTTCAGATTATTATTTGTTCCGGTCATTGCAAAATTTTTTAGACGGTAAAACCCTCACTTCAAATGAGGAGGTCAAAAACCGCTTCGATCAGTTTTTTGCCAGCAAAGACCAAAAATTTTATGAGCGTAGAACCATGCTACTACCAGAAAGATGGCAAAAGATATTGGACCAGAATGGCCAATATATAATTTAATAAAATATTTGTTCATTATACGAAAATTGTCTTTCATCTTCACAAAAAAAAAAACGAAATTACTTTCCGAACAACCCAATACATCATGTGTTTGACACGATGACGTAGGGCAAAGAGTTAACTAGTATCGAGTGATATTAAATCTAAGTATTTTCAAATTCTAAAGCTTCGATGGTTAATATACAGTGTCCACGTGTTTATGTTTATCTTAGAGTTTTCGAGATCAGAACGAGTCCTGTTAAAAGTTCAATTTTTCTTTTAGGAAAATTATGAATACAGACGCATTGTTCGAGGTCCATATGAAGGCACCGATCTGATAATGTAGACGCATCGCTACTAATGCATTTCGAAAGGGGGAAGCGCATTGATGTCAAGCGAATAAAGGCCGGGTTGCACATAAATATTTCATACATCGTACTGCTAGATATACAGATGTCTGCGACCGTACGATAAACCATTGAAAGATAGACGGAGGAGAATGTGCTTAACCGTTCTCCGCGTCAGTCATCGTCAATGCTAGATCCATAAAAATTGACAGACATCTCCATTTTTGCAAGTTGCGCGCCGTGCTCGAGGAACGTGGCATACGCTGTTGCGTATATGAAATGCCAATTCGATGGTTCTGTACCGGAATAAGCGGCAATAGAGAGTTATTGAAGCATAGAAACCGGTGAGGTATTGCTATGGAGGTTAAATAAACCGTGGAATTCTTCTCGGTACGCAGTTTTAATTAACAGCCCAGAGACTTCCCACTTTTCAAATGGAAAGACGTAACACCTTACCAATCTTCATCTAATTGAAGATTCTAATGATTTATTAATTCTTTGCACTACAATTTGCAGCTGCAATGATTAAAACTTTTTTGTCATGATTAATTTCAGAGAAGGAAAAGAAATATATAATGTTTGTATTCCTACGTTTTCATCAATGGTTAAATATTGATAATAGGGAAATAAAATTTTATTAATGCTATGGAGGTTAAATAAACCGTAGAATCCTTTTTAGTACGCAGTTTTAATTAGCAGTCCATAGATTTCTCATTTTTTCAAATGGAAGGATGTAAGACTACGTTTGCAATACAATTTGCACCTGCAATGATTAAAACTTTTTTGTCATGATTAATTCCAGAGAAGAAAAAGAAATTTATATTGTTTGCGTTCTTATGTTTTCATGACTGATTAAATATTGATAATAGGGTAATAGAGTTTCACTCCAGTTTATCAAAAACGAGGAACGTTCTTTGAAATATTCATCGCGAATGGGACTCGTTATCGTAGAGCAAAGGGATAATACGCTTTCAATGTTGTTAGCATCTCACTGGCCTGTATGTTATGAATCATTTTTATACTACTACTAGTAGTCTCAAATTAAAAAATTCTACTGGTCATCTCACTAGCAAGACGCTCGAAAAATAGCATCAAAACGTTGAATCATACAAACATGGATGATTTGAATCTTCTAAATACTCGGCATATAGAAACGTGCCTTTTAAAAGCGTTTTAAAAATCAATAATATTTACTTATGTTCATGTGGATTTACTGTCCCCACTAAACAAATATTTTCAATAGTTAACAAAACACAGATCAGTGAAAAAACATTGAATGCATTTATACTAAATGTGATTTTAATACGAATTGTATACCATTTTATCAGGTTCTAAGACACAAAACCGATTCGTTCAAATATCGAAAATAAAATTTTTTGAAACATGAAAAATTTCCTGACTCGTCCTTTCTTTCGTTACAGAAGATACGGTCACCGTAATGATCAAGCGAACGAACTCTAGAGATCGAAATAAAAGAATTAACGCATAGGAACCATTTGGTTTAACCCTAACTTCCGCGTATACGCGCGCCACTGTCATTGCTCAAAGAATGTAGTCGAATCGATGGTAGAGGATTCGCATCGTCTGCAAAATATTTCATATATCATGTTATGAGATGTGCGGGCCGTTTCGAAGACGTGCACAGGACGAAGTACGACGCCGGAAAGAGTGAAGAAGGCGACGGAAAGAGAAGGCGTTTAACCGCTCCTGGCTCTCTATGTCCGCCGGCTGGTGAAAAGTTCTGCACGATTTTACGTTGCGTCATAAATGTGGGATGTAAATCATAGTCGGAGATGCGGCCGATTCTGTAGAGGCGCGTAAAAGTTCGCAGAAATAACAGAGAAAGGGAGATAAAGGGAGAGAAAGAGAGACACGATCTGCAAGGGAAGTGAACCCGGCTTAACGCCGAGGACGCGCGTTGGCGACCAAGAAACGTAATAGACTTTGAAAGGCTCCCTGAACGCAATCGGTGCTTCCGTTTGAATTGCGGAGGTTCGCGTTGCCCACTATTATAAATCAATAAGTACTAAACAAATTTCCCTTTCAAATCGCCCGTATGGTTGTTCCGCCACCCCAGAACCTTATATTTTAAGAGTCGTTTTGCCTCGAAAATAATCATTTGCGCGCGTTCTATACGATATCATTTTAAATTACAGTGAATCACTTTAATATTTGGACACTATATAATTTTCACTTTGCCGCATTGTAATTTTGTTCACGATGAAGAAAAAAAAATTAATTCTAAATTACGTTACTGTATAGGGTCTAGTTAATAAAAACATAATTTTTATTTATATAATTACTAACGTTTACTAAGTATTCTATTTTAAACGAAACAATGTCTACTTTTAACGTGACAATAATATTTGGACACCTCGGAATGCAACACTTTGCGTGAGCTAGTTTGATATTAGGTCAATCGGAAAGTTCTGTCCATCTAGCGTCGAGTAGCCGTAGCTTGAACTGTGGGTAACTATAACCTCTAAAGTAAGGCTAACTTTTTAGTTTGAACATCTGTTAATAAAACTCAGTACACAACAATTTACGCTTGCATCAATAACTTCGTTTTTTTCTACATTGAAGATGTCGGAATTTGAGCCGAATAAGCGTCATTTGCGCGAAGTGTTAGTCTTTTGTTTCAATTGGAAGAAAACGGCAGCTGAAGCTCATCGACTGATTGTAGACGTTTATGGTGATAATACTGTTTCCGATAAAACATGTAGAGAGTGGTTTCGACGTATTAAAAACGGTGATTTTTCTTTGGAGGATAAATAGCGTTCTGGACGGCCACGAGTATTCGAAGAGGAAGAATTGCAGACGTTGGTGGATGAAGATCCATGTCAAACGCAAAAACAAATTGCAGAAGCGTTAAATTGTGCTCAATCTGTCATTTCCGACCGTTTAAAAGCCTTAGGGAAGGTCCCATATGAACTTAAGCCAAGAGACATTAAAAGGCGGAAAACCATCTGCGAAATTTTGCTTGCTAGGCAACAAAGAAAGGGGTTTCTCCATCGTCTCATCACTGGGGATGGAAAATGGATTTATTTTGACAATCCTAAACGTCGAAAAACCATTTGTGATCCTGGCCAACCCTCAACATCGACGCCAAAGCGGAATATCCACGGAAAAAGGGCTTTACTCTGCATTTGGTGGGATCAGGAAGGTGTGGTATACTATGAACTGCAAATTATTCGTTTGAGTCGAGCATTGCACGAAAAACGACCCAATATGAAACGAGACAGCGTAAGGTGATTTTGCTGCATGACAATGCTCGGCCTCACGTCTCAAAAATTGTCAAGGAAACGATAGAAGCACTTCGCTGGGAAGTGCTACCACATGCGGCTTATTCACCAGACTGTGCCCCATCTGACTACCACTTGATTCGGTCAATGGCACACGCACTTGCTGAAGAACGATTTAATTCGTACGAAGATCTCGAAAAATAGATCTCCGCCTGGATAACCTCCAAAGATGAATCATTCTTTCGACGCAGAATTCGCTTGCTGCCCGAAAGATGGGAAAAAGTCATCACTAACGATGGACAATATTTTGATTAACGTACTTTTTCATTTTCTTTCATGAATAAAGCTTTACTTTTTGTAAAAAAAACGGACGGAACTTTCCGATTTACCTAATATTTAATGCGATTGCGAGGTACGTTTACAAACGTTACAGTCTGTGTAAACTGTCTCGAGCCTCAGAAAAAATCGGGGTTTCCAAGCACAAAATTCGACATGTTCAACGCCATTGAAAATTATGCCGTTGTATGAAAGTTGTATGGTTGTGAGTTGAAAATCTTCATCAGATGTCAAAACTAGAAAATGGCGTCAATGACGCGATATGCACGTGAACTTCCAGTTTCATATTTGCAGACCTGGTAAATATAGCGATGTTAATTATAGCCTGAAGGGCGGATCATCGTAACAAGTCGTTTTAGAAATATGGGAGGAAGCGTCGCGTACTATGCTACATTCATCGGAATCTACAGTTGTCCATTCCCAAACTACTATCAGTAGAAATTTCGTGTATCATAGTTTATTTTGTGACCGATAGTTACAGTAAATCTTGAATGCATTGAATAAAATTCAGTTTATAAGAAAGAATGCAACAACGATTACACTCTATGCTCTCCGAGAACGCAGTGACCTAACATCGCTGATGCGAAAAAGAAGCGCATCGATCACGAGTTTACTCGTGGCCGGTCAGCAATGTTTGGGCATAAAGACACGAATTACAGTGAACCACTTTAATATTCGGACACTATACAATTTTCACTTTGCCGCATTGTAATTTTGTTCACGGTGAAGAAAAAAAAATTTTCTTGCGTGACTAAATTTTTCATTGAAAAATAGACAATTTAAAAAGAAATTCCAATTTTTTCGACCTGTGGTTTCCGAGATATCTAAAAAATACCCCAACTTTGAGAGCTGTTTTCACCCCTTCGAAGTGGATGGTTGCCGACAAAAACAAACACGTGTCACATATTTTTGAAAGAACTATAGCTCCCATAAGTTTCATTAAAATCGGATTTTTGCATCTGAATATGTTCCCGTGTCAGTAATGAAAGTTTTTATTTTGAAAAGCTGAATTTAGGATAACCTACCGGCTAACACTTGAAATAATATTTATACAGCTCTGGTATGAAACTCTGCTAGTAATTTAACGTAGAATGTCCACGTACGTATCTCGCGCTATTGCAATAGGAAAATAGATCGTAATCCATCAAACAAAGACATTCCTCGATTTAACGATTCGCAATGGTTCCACTTCCGTTACCCAACTTCTGCCTCGCTCATTTGTTTCAAGGAACGTTCGTGCTTCGTTAAAACGGCCGATGAATAATGAACAATTCGCAAACAATGCAGACAATTATAATTCCTCCGTAGCAAAGGCTGCGCCGTCGCGTAGAAGTCGACTATACGAAACAGTGCTCGTTGCAAAGCGGCATTTGCATTATCAATCCGCGCCATACATTACTTCCGTCGAGGAATAAATACTCGATTGTCATTGGCACACCGCTCGTACGTAATTGCATAGGTTCGGCGGGAATTCAAAGTTACGGGCTGGTAATAGTCGACGACTAATGTTGTCACTGCTCGTAATCTAAGAAAATGCTGAGCGTAAGTCAGAGAAATGAGCGAACACCTATGGCGCGCATTGATTAATGGCTACCGGAGATAAAGGAGCGTAAAAAGTCCGACTAATCGTGCGGCAGTGGTCACTTGCATTTGCAAAATATGTTGCACCTATATTTGCAAAATTTGTTACACTTAAATTTGCACGACCCATTCTCACCTCCCCCATACCACTCACTAACTTGTGTCTTCAACTAGGCGAAGTCTTGTCAGTACACAAGGGGAAACAATACATCTACTAGAGGGAAAGAATAATCGTATTTCAAAGAGATACTACAAACGTAAAAGATAGCTTTGCAATAAATTAGTGATTCCTGATATAAATTTAGTAATTATTAACAGTAACCGCATCAAGACTCGTCAAATGGCTGGTTTCTTTTATTTTGGGATTCTTGAAATTATAAAGATACTTTTATTAAGAATAATTACATAAATTTGTTTATTCAAGTATATACTGTTATAAAAAATATGAGAAATCTAAGGAAATTCAGTTTAGTAATTTTTATAAGACAACACGTATAATTTGAGAAAAGTAAAAGTGAACCCTGGTTTAAGTGCTCCAACATTAAGTGCTGAACTATTTCAAGCCATAGGAAAGAAAGTTCATCCAGATACAATACGTCGAGTGTGGGAAACAAATGGATATAATGGTAGAGTAGTACGTAAGAAACCGTCTATAAACGAAGCGAATCGCAGAAAAAGATTAGCTTTTGCAAAACAATATGTTCATAAAGAAAAAACTTGATGGAATAATGTAATTTTCGCTGATGAAAGTAAATTTAATCTGTTTAACACTGATGGACGAAAATTAGTATGGCGTAAACGAAATCAAGAACTTAACCGAATAAATTTAAATCCAACAATAAAGCACGGTGGTGGAAGTATTATGGTGTGGGGGTGTATTTCATCTAAAGGAGTTGGACAACTGATTTTTATAGAAAAAATTTTAGATAAATTTAAGTATCTAAATATTTTGAAACAAAATCTTAAGAAAAGTGCGATCACAATGGATATAGAAGGCACATTTAAATATTATGAAGATAATGATCCTAAACATAAATCCAGAATAGTTCAGAAATACCTTTTATATAATTGCCCAAAAGTATTACATCCACCACCACAGTCACCAGACTTGAATCCCATTGAAAATGTATGGGAGTTTTTGGACAGGAAAATTCGAACAACACCGATAAGATCGAAGGAAGTATTAAAAAGACGATTAATTGAAGAATGGAGACGTATACCGCTAAGTTACTTATAAAAAGTTACAGACAATATGCCTAAGCGGTTGCGACACGTAATTAAAGCTAAAGGCTATCCAACGAAATATTAATTATTGCTTATGTTAATAATTTTAATGTTAAATGTTATAGTTTTTCAAGCGTCCGAATATTTTTGCGACGATAAATTTCGACATAATTTAGTTCACTGTTTGTTATTAAGAAAAGTATATGCAACAAACAAATAAAATTTATGTTATTACAAACTACAATGAATGTTCTGTTATATTAAAAAACAATAACTCCATTTTGTTTTAGAGCTGTGCTTGAGTGAATCCTTGAAAAACAAACGCTGTCCCGTGACGCAAGAATTTTCACTTCCAGTTCCGAAAATGTGCAAATTCAAGCGAGCACTGCTGTATTCGATGGACAGCTCCGAAACAAATCGTCGATCGCAGGAGGCTCTTTGGATCAAGGAGGCTCAAAGGATCTTTGGCTCTCGAGGACCTTCGATTATGGTAGCATATGGAGCACTCGCGGACACCGTGAGTCATGGCAGTATTTTTCGCGAAGATCGCTCGACGAGCATGCCAACCACGTATTTCCACAGAAGCGCGGCAAAAAGGAATTTCATCGCTAAGCGCCATCTCCGATCGAGCATGCCGGCACAATACGAGACTATAAACTACACGCGACTGTTTCCATGGTGGCCGGTTCAGTCCAGTCCGTTTTTGTCTTGCGTGGACTCATTCGCGGACGTGATCGCGGATTTTCATGTAGACTAACAAAGGACTAACACTTTGTGTGTCACGTCCACAATGGAGGACAGAATTATCAGAGGTACCCGTAAGCAATATCGTTTTTGTACCGCATACTGCAGACTGCATAATGATCCAATTTACCAATATTTAATTTACAGTGAACCTTTTTGTGAAATTAATCTGTAATTAATCTTAATGCTAAACCTACCAGGCATTAAAATCGACTATTGTATATTGTCCCATGAAAATGCCAAAATTTAATTTATTTGGATTATTTGCAATTTTCATGAGAAAGTATAATTGACCAAAGAGATATATTGAAGCGATTCTTATAGGGGCAATTTTATAACTTGAATAATTGTAAAATGAAAATCTCAAAAGTGTCATTTGACTCGCTGTAGTAAGTTTACTGTTAAAAATCCAGGGTTTCCACTATAGTGACTGAGAACAAACATGGGAATTTTACGTTACCTAATCTATATGTAGTAAGAATACTAGAAAGACCAAGAAATATCTTGGTCATCCTTAACCTATTGCTATACAATGTTCTTTGTAACTAAAGTTATTAATAACAGTTTCATTACTAAAAAAGTTACAGAAAAGAGACGAAAATTTATATCTTCCATACTGCTACATTTACATTTATAAAAGAATAAAATTTGATTGCGTCCAAAGAGGAAGGTATAATATTTATATTTGTTAGACTTTGTTTAAATTAAATAAATTATTGAAACGTATGTATTGAAACAGATTGTATGGTTCGAAGGGACACTTATGGTGGAAATAATTCTTGTTTTAAAGGTCACGTAAATATTAACACTTTACCGACCGGCGAATATTTCAGAATTTTTCAAGGCCACAGTCCATGATTGAAAACTTTTCAACCGAACCTTCAACACTGATAGGAATTTTTATTTCAAATCCTCAAAGCATTTTGCATAACGATAACTAACAATTTCGTTACAAACTACAATGTAAAAGTAGTTTTTTAAATTCTGTTAAGTACAATTATTGAAAGTTCTATTAATAGGTTTTCGGTCGGTAAAGTGTTAAGAAGCTATATTAATCGTGAGTACTCCTAATAATGTTCCACATTTATAAATGAATGTTTCAGATAATATGAAGTAAATGAACACAAACTGCACATTTATTAAAGAATATAGAAACAAGAAAACATGTGCTAGATGGCGAACATAAATGTCCTGATCGTTCACACGAATAATGAACTTTACGAAGATTGAAATGACGCTGCCCAAAGGTACAGCCACTGAATAGCCAGGAAAATTGAATACACGCCGAACATTGCAATAGAAATGTGGTAATAAATAAATAATCTATGCGCTGCGGATAGGTCAGAAAAGAGAAAGGAAAAAGAAAATGATAGTGTCGTTACACGTGGATGTTGATAATGATGACAGAGAATGGTTATCTTGTGCTGGCAACCATGAAACTGATAGTAATAGGGAAAAGTGGATTCATCGCATTTACTGCTTTCATTTCAGACACGAGGAATGTAGAACCTTGCGATTAAAATGTATTATTCAATGTAATGAAGATAAAAAACATTTATAACAATCGTCAACAATTACGTAAAAATTCCGACAAATTCAAAATAATCGAAACTGAAACTAAATTACAACTCCATGTAAAAATGTGAGAAGCAACCAAGGAAAGCTGCGATGTTTTCAGTATTTTGTCAAAAATTATCAAATGTTACGGTATCTAATTTTGCAAACATATCTAGATTAAAATAATGAAGCACTGATGGCGAATCTTATTGAGAATACGTTTTTATAATGTATGCTTATAGGCAGCAACAAGTATGAAGTATACATGTGCACACGTATATTCTTCATGGAAGCAAATCTGGGTTAATTTCAAAATGGTTGTCCAGACATTCTTCTAAATAAAAATAATGCAGCACTAATGACGAATGTTATTCAGTATATACAGGGTGTCCCACATAAATGGGAACACCTAAATATCTTTCGTATTTACAGTCTTATCAGAAAACAGAGGACAAAGTGACACTATTGCAGGGGAAAACATAATGGTGAAGAAAAAAATCTTGTATGTCGTGTTTTTTAATGAAATTTCAAGGTCACCAATGTTTTTTTGAATGGAATAGTATATTTTTCTTACGATAGCATGATAAATAATAAAAAACTGAATTTAGTGGACACCACCTTTTTGACCTTGAAATGACCTTGAGCAAGAATAATCATGTTAAAGCGGATGAAATGTGGAAGTTTAAAACTTACGTGTTTCAGCAAAGATTGCGCGTTGTTTACGTCGGGTTGACCGTTACATATCATAATAAATGTTCGAAATAGTTTTCATAGTAAAGAGCGTATGTTTATGTTAGAGTATGTATCATTGAGATCGTTAACAGAAGGTTAATCGGTTAGAATTAGTACGTTGTTTCTTCTGCATTATTCGAGTTCGAAACATGAAAGTGATAACAATGCGTTATAATGTACAGGAACGAATCGATATGGTTTTCACTTATGGCGAAAGCCACCAATCTTTGAGACAAGCAGTACGTTTGTATCGTGAAAAATTTGTGAATCGTATTTGTCCTTCGTTACACACATTTTCCGTCGTGGTAAAACAATTTAAAAATACCGGTAGTGTAAGTTCTAAAAATCGTAATAAACAAAGAATTGTAACTCACGAAGAAAATAGAATTAATGTCCTAGCTGCAGTATCTAATGATCCACGTGTAAGTTTGCGACAACTCGAACAAGAGTCCGGTATTAGCAGAAGTAGTATTTCACGAATACTGCAAATAGAAAAGTTTCACCCATATCACTTGAGTTTATATCAGGAATTGTCTGCCACCGACTATAGTAATCGTGTCCGGTTCTGCCAGTGGGTACAATATCAATTAGAAGTGGACAATACTTTCTTTCAGAAAGTTCTCTTTACGGATGAGGCATCTTTTACCAATCATGGGCAAGTAAATTTGCACAATATGCACTTCTGGTCAGCTGAGAATCCACGATGGTTAAGAAAAGTAGAAAAGCAAAGACCGTGAACCGTTGACGTATGGTGCGGAATTTTATGCAGTAAAATGATAGGCCCGTACTTTATACAAGGAACTCTTATTGGTATAAAGTATGCTGCATTTTTACGCCAGGATTTGTCGGGCCTTTTAGAAGAAATTACGTTATTCGATCGGAAACGCATGTGGTTCCAACATGATGGTTGTCTAGCGCATTATTCTAAAGTTGCTAGAACGGTGCTAAATACGAAATATCCTGGACGCTGGATTGGGCGACGAGGACCAATTCCATGGCCAGCCCGTTCTCCGGATCTGACACCATTGGACTTTTATCTATGGGGCAAGATGAAATGTATTGTGTACAAAGATAAACCCGCAAGGCCAGAGGATATGCGGCAAAGAATTACTGCAGCATGTGCTTCAATTACGTCTCAGGAAATCAACAATGCCTACAGATCATTTATTAAAAGATTGCAAAATTGCATAAATGAGGATGGTCAACATTTCGAACATTTATTATGATATGTAAAGGTCAACCCGATGTAAACAACGTGCAATCTTTGCTGAAACACGTAAGTTTTAAACTTCCACATTTCATCCGCTTTAACATGATTATTCTTGCTCAAGGTCATTTCAAGGTCAAAAAGGTGGTATCTACTAAATTCAGTTTTTTAAAATATACTATTTCATTTAAAAAAACATCGGTGACCTTGAAATTTTATTAGAAAACACGACATACAAACTTTTTTTCTTCACCATTATATTGCCCCCCTGCAATAGTGTCACTTTGTCCTCTGAAGTTTTCTGATAGGACTGCAAATACGAAAGATAATTAGGTGTTCCCATTTATGTGGGACACCCTGTATAATCGTCATGGAAGCAAATCTAGATTAACTTCAACGTGCTTGCTCAAACATTGTTCTAACTAAGAATAATACAGCACTAATGACGAATGTTATTAAGAATGCATTTTTACATACATGTTTACAGCAGCAACGAGTATGTAGTACACATATGCACAGGTATATGTATGTAATTCTGATGGAAGCAAATATTAAATTTAATCCTTTGCGCTAGAAACATTCTTAATGGAAAAATTAAGTAATTTTATTCGACCCAGAACATTTTCAATCGGTGTGATCTGTTTTACAGTATGCAAGTAAAATTCAACTTATTTTCTCGTACAGCAATTGATTTTTTAACAGTTTATGGAATACGGACAAATTTAATAATACAAGTAACTGTTTTGAATAATGTTATGACAATTTTTCCTGGTGCCTCAGAGTCGCCAGTCGAGTGTAAAGAGTTAATAAAGAACAGTAGATTACTCGTGTATACGAATGACTTTATAGTCTCGGTTCGTTAAATTTAGTTGGACGTGTTTATACATTCGTGCAAGATATGAAAAAATCAAGCACTGTTTACAGAGAAACGATACCTCCTGGCGGATTAATTGTACGTTTTCATTCTGTTACGAACTGGGTCACGGATCGTGCCATACGTGCGGAAGAAACGGAGAAAGCAAACAGATAATGCTCACAGTGATGAGTTAAGCACTTATCTGCGAGAATGCAAATAGAAACAGAAGCTGGACAATGGTGGCACGGTTGTGGAAACATTGTTCGCAACAACGTTATTCAATATCGCGATTGATGCCGTTTGTACACACGATTTTATTACTGGTTCTATGTAATTGTAAAATGTCGTCGTTACTTCCCACAGTATTTACAATGCCTATACTTTCGACGGAAACATTCACCACAAATTTTAGGATTAATGGTAATTATTTATAGCAAGACATAGATTCTCAAAGAATAACTATGCTAGAGTAATACAAACTTATTAATTCTGAATTCTCTTTCTATAAAAAATACTTTCTGCGTAACTTATTGCTACAACAGTAAAGTGTAACACGTATTAAAAATGTAATTTCTACTAAGTTAATCAAATACATACAAAGCTAAATTATTTCTGAACAAGACTATCGCTTCATAGACAAATCTAATCTATTATTGTTCTTGAAGGTTAACGAATCATGTTTTTAAGAGAAAAAATGAACAATGTTCGTTTATTTATTTAGTTCTTTCATCGCTTTACTTTAGACCCATGTAAATAAAATTAGTATTCTATCATTATCGGTAATAAAATAGATTATTGTGAATTTTTCTACAACAACATCAACTGTGAGCAGAAATGAACATTAGGTTTGTGTAACAAAATTCTAATACTTTTGATTTACAATAATTAAGATTTCAAACGTGCATTCGTGATTGTCAATGTGTGAACGCGTTCATATTTTTGGATACACATTACAAGAAATGACTAAAAATTTAAATAAACGCATTCTTGTTATTTTTACAAAATAAAATGACGTAGTAGCATTCGGTGCTCCGTAAACGTAGCGTTAAAAAATTCTACGTGAAACGTAAATAAATCAGAGAATAAAAAACATGAATACCATAGAATCGGAAAATAAATTAGTGTGCCAACCAGTCAATAATCGAACAATCGTAGGGGTAACGCGTAACAGTGATGCAAAGTGTTGAAAAGTCCAGGTCAAACCTTGAAAGATTCTATAAACACGACTGATGCTTCCCTTGGGGAAAACTGCAGACTGCAGCGCAGAGCGCAACATCGGAGAGGCGTAAACTGTTTTGAAGGTTTAGCTACACGTGTCGACCACGTGGTCGTTGCAACGCGCAGGAAAACGGTGCATATATTGCCCCTTAAAACTTCGTTCACAGCGTTTGCTTACAAATGGTTTAACCGAGCGACGAGAAAATCTTTCGTTGCTCCATTTTCCGTATACCGATCTGTGTACTTATTTTTAGCATCTCGGAACTTGAAAGGAAAGTCTTGGAAACTGAATGGCGAAGTCTGAGTCCATTGAGACCGGAGCTCGTTAGGTCAAATACAAAATTTTCAATTCAAATACTGCGTTTGCAGATTCTTACATCATTGCGAAAACGAAGGGTAAATTATCCGTTTCTCTATGTGCGCAGAAATTAATTTTTACAGCTAATATTTTAAAGCAAAGATTAACAAACACTTTGACTGCCAAGCTAACAGCCACGAAAATTCTACAAAATCGAAATGAGATGTTGAATAAAATAATAATTAAAAAAATATATATATAATGTAGAGTAATCCTGCCACCTTCATGCACTTTCTAGATCACCATCAACTTTGATACAATGAATATATTAACGTTAAAATTCATTTAGAAACGATATAAATAATTCCATCACCTCTATATGGGTGACATGGCAGTCAAAGTGTTAAAATAGCATCTTCAACTATAAATTTCAACTTTCTAATTTCGTTTTTGGTTACTTTGACTTCATAGGAATTTTCACACGTTTCGTATTCGTCGCTCGAAATGTTAACAATCCCATGAATCCTATCCTTATTGGTATACAGTGTTCTCTACGATTTGGATTTTACCCATTTATGGCAGAACTTGATACAGTAGATGGATGAAAGGAAATTATGTCCCTCTGAGGGGATATTAAAATTTATTAGTAATCACGACGAATCAACTTATTCCAGCGCAACTTTCTGAGAAATGCATGTTTGTCTAAATTTTTCTGTTGAAATAGCATAAGAAGTCAAATCAAAATATAGTACAATGATTAAGATAGCTCTTATAGATCGGTTGAGAGGTGGCTTTCGAGAACACATCCATCCATTTCTTCGGCGAACAATAGACTGAACAATAAACTACATATTCCCAATGTGGGAGAAACAAAAACGGGACCGTATTGTTTGTTCTGACAGAGAAACGCCAGGTGAAAGACGTCAGAGGACTTATTGTTGTGAAACGTGTACTAATCAGCTTGCAATGCATATTGTGAAATGCTTCAAAATTTGTCATAAGGTACAATATTATAATAAATAAATATTGATATTTTTGAAAATATATGTTCATTGACGTTTACAAATTCATAGCTATATAAATAATATAAGGGTTCGTAAGTGCATGCTTTTGGGACAAAATGGCGCCGAGTAACTGGTAGGTAACTTCTGGGATGACTCAGAGTGCAAAAAGTTAAAAATAGCTATGTATTGCCTTCGGCTTATTGAAATTGTGTAAAGAAATTGTATTCAGCACCCGTGCCCAATAACTAAACCAATTTTTATTTTACATAAAAATCTATAGTCCAGCAATTAATTCCGTACACGAATCTTTATCGCTACCACGATTAGAGAAATTATTATGATAAACACACGAAGTGGATAGTTATCTACGTATTAATAATCACCGAGTACTTGTGGAAATAGAAGCATTACGGCAGACTCGACTTCCCTGACCTGGGACACTAAAAGCGTTTGATTACAAACATTTTCATCGTGATCGATTGTGGCTGCATAATCGAAGGGAAGAAAATCGGAGACGCAATCTTATCACGGTCGATAGCCTACTACAAAGAAATGTCTCGTTCACTGCAAACACGAATATTTCTGTGACTCAACGGTTTTACGATACACGCACATTATGTTTATTCGGAGGTGATAAATGTTCGGCCGTCATTCACAAAGTCGGTGGACTGACAATCCCGCCGGAAACATCACGTAAGAGAACGATTTACGGTCGAAGAAATGATTTCGTGATCCCATCCGCAGTAACACGCACGTGTTCCCCATAAGAATTCGATCGGTACGGGGAAACCACTGCTCCACAACAACGCCATATGTCTCCTTCTACGAGGTAACGTTTTCCTAGACTCATTTCATACAAAATAGTTACACGAAATCGACGCAGAAGCGAACGAATTCTATTTGTCCGTCGTGGATCTACTCTACTGTCTTCGAATTCATGCGAATCTCGAAAGCGACAGTACTCTTATCAATTACTCTAGAATATTACCCCTGATAGCATATGCAGATATCAAGGGGGCAGCTTTTAAGGGGGGAATACACTTTATAAGATGAAAATTTGCGATTTTTTTTTATTCCAGTATGTGTCTAGAATACGTGTATAAAGTTACGGAGCAAAATTTTATGTATTTTGGGAGATACAGTTAGCCGAACAGGTAAGCATCAGGTGCAAGTGGCGCAAAGCTGAAGCGAAAGGTGAATTAGATAATTTTAATCATCCTAGTCCACTTCCTCCAGATGTCCTTAAACATTTAAAATCGATATATGAAGAACTTTCAAAGGAGGATTTATTAACCAGGTGTCTTGGTGGACACACACAGAATTGCAATGAAAGTTTCAATTCAACGTTTTGGCGCCTAAATCCAAAGCATCTAAATTCCGGATCAAAAATTATCGAAACCTCCGCCTTTATTGCGGCTGGCATTTTTAACGAGGGCTACTCAGCTATATTAAAAATAATGAATGTATTAAATATTAATACCGGGCAACAATGCAAATTCTTTGCCGATACGTATGACGCGCAGCGCATAACGAGACAGGAACGCCGCAGACAAAGCTGCACAAAAGAGACACGAATCTCTCACAGGATGCACCAAATGGAGCAAAATGAATTTTTTGAGGCCAAAGAAGGCTTACTATATGGCCCCGGTATAGCCGATTAGTTTCCTTCAGAAGCAAGTGTTCAATAACTACTACTCTAACAGTCGAAAAACTTTAAATGCGTTTTTCTCAATATCATACTTCCGAATCTTGTGTACACGATACAGAACGATCTGTTGGACCAATTGAGCTCCTAAGGCGATTTTTCGTTAGGTAATGATAAAATGTCGTCGATGAACTAAAAAAATTTCTAAATAGTTGCATTTTTTCCTTTCAATTTACATTTTAACACTTTAACTGCCCAACCAACAGTCTAAAAAATTCCACAAAATCAAAATAATTTATTTAATGAAGCTACAATTGAAAACTTAAAGTGTCTGACACATAGTTATCCTTCAACCTTCTTGTAGTCTTCAGGTATGAATTAAATTGAGTGCAACGAATATATTAGCGTACAAATTAATTTTTAAACATGGACAAATAATTCTGTCAACCATATATGAGTGAAATGGCAGTCAGAGTGATAAAGTCGAAATTTTTAGCGAAAAATCGTAACTTTTTCAATAAAGCTCAAAATTTTTGCATTTTTGTACTTTTTGTTGGAATTTGTTTAGTTCATCGACGAGATAATTTTATAAGGATTAAAAAAAAACTTTTTTTTTCTTGTTTCAGATGAAAATTAGAGGCTCTAGGATGTACACAAACTGACGATGCGCGTGGCGGGGAGCTGTGAAGATTTATAAATATTGCGAAAAAAATACATTAATCATTAAAATAGAAAATTGTTTGTGTTGTTTAAATAGAGAACATAATATCATGAAAGTTTGAGAATGATTCGCTTTGTAGTTATTGAGAAAAAAATTCCTAAAAAGCACTATTTTTTAGGCGCTCTAAAGTGTATTCTGCCCTTAATGTATCGTTCACAATACAATGAAACTAGAAATATAAATTATAGTACTAGCGATAGGTTTAACTTATTTTCATATTTTTACGTATAGTAGCTCACGAAAGTATTCAGACACTCTTTAAATATAAATTACTTTTTTAAGATTGGATCGAACGGTCTTGATATTCCTGGAGCAATTAGATGCGTTGATTTACTAAACGATGTGCGAAAAGGATTTTGAAAAAGTTGCAACTGGTATGAATTACATGACAAATAAAGACGGAACTTTTTAAATAGTTTTTATTTCGGCCACGTACTAAAAATGCTAAAGATGCATCTTGTAGACCTATGATAGTTATACGCATGTAGAAAAATTCATTGATATCGATTGACGAGCTACATGCCAGTGAAAATGGTGAAAATCACAATTTTTCACGATTTTTGGTCAGTTTTCGTTTAGATGCCACACATTTTTACGTCCTTCTACGCGTGACGTTTTTTTCTGCGTCAGTCGATCTCGATAAAATTTTTAACACGCGTGTAACTAACATAGATCTGTAAAACGTATATTTTAAATTTTCTTTGCGAGTTAAAATAAAAATGTTTTAAAAAACGTTGTATTTATTTTTTCATTTAATTTCTATCAATTAGAATTATGTCGAAATTATTTTTGCACATCATTTAGTAAATCGATGCTTCTAAATACTCTAGAAAAGTCAAGTCAGAATTAAGAAAACCGTACAATTGATTCCTACGAAGGTAATGTTAGAATTTCAATAATCGTGAAATAAGAAATCTGAAAACGGTCGTTTGACTCGATGTGGTACTTTTAAATTTTAAAGAAAAACAAGAGTATGGATTGTCCAGAAAATTCGTGTCGATTTTTACGGAAGATTGAAACGCATATAAGTTTTCGTATATATTTATTAAAAATAAAAATAAATCGGCACGAACTGTCCTGACAAACCGATAGCTTCTACTGTTGACAATCTATCGAAAGATTTTAGCTTTCCACCGAGACGCAACGTCCTCGTCCACGTAGAATATTCAAAGGCGACAGGCCGAATCAGTTTCAAAATAATCCTCACGTGACCGTCGTTACAATGAACAATAGATTCTGGAGCGAGATTTATTGTGAAACTTCAGGCGCGGTCTATCATTGATTAAAGGCAAAGCACGTTCGCAGAAATTGCTCATCAGCATCGCGTGGGATTCGACTCACAGAAATAACTCGATCCCCTAGCTTGAGCAAAGAACTCGCGGGATTCGACGCACTCGCGCCACCACTAAAGACTTTTCGGTTTTGCAATCATTCGCAGTTAATACAACGAGAATTAGCTATCCACGTAACTTCTATACAAGCCCCTTCGCCTCGATAATGCGACTGTCAGAATGGCAACGGCTGTGCGTTGCGATACCGGAACTATTGTCGACGGAATACTTTTTCTGCACTGTGTCAGACTTAGAGCGTTCGGCGAAGGTTGCGCAAAGTAATAAAATCTATAGGAACGTTCCAGTAATTTTTATCGAGACAAGAAATACATCTCTGTTCTACTACAGTTTGTTGCAATGGAGGTAGAACTATTTTTATTTTGCATGAAAATTCGCGGACTAGTCCATGACGAATGACGGAAGATGATAACAACTTGGTTATCCTAATATCTTTCGATCTACGCGGATGATGTAGGTCACCTACAGTGTGAACAGATAATCTAAGCTCACCTACGTCATTAAAAGATAGTGAAGTTTTATGAACAGACTATTGATTTTATGTGTTCACGGCAAAAGCGATTAGACGATTCATAAAACAGTAGAGATATTAGCAACTATGAAAAGAACGTAACAATTGTTAAACTTCTTTCTCTTATGAATGATTGCAAACAAACAAAATTTGATTACTTTGTTTTGTACGCGTCTGTTTAAAGGGATAAATAAAAAGGATAATTAAAAAAATATTTAATGGATAGGAAAACAACTGGAAGCACCTGAAAGGGCAAAGTTACGACATTTTTAGTTCTTTAGACGTGATAACGAATAGTAGGCTGAGCGACACATGCCAATCCTGCGTCTAACAGAAGCCTAAGTTTTACATGGATAATATCTTCTCTGACTTTTGTGTTGTTAACTCCCGCTGAACGAATGTCAGATCATTTTGACCCGCCTGCTGGTACGCTCACCTGAGCGGAACAGATCTTTTCCTTATCGTTCTAATATAAACAGTGACGCTTCAGGTCAGCTGAAGCAAGGATAGCGCACATTTTTCAAGACCAACAGGGTTCATTGCTACGAAGAGAAACAGCGTATGTATATTTATTCTCGATGCTCGATAAGTAGACTGCGGAACAACATTTATGACAAAAGTAAATAGACCAAATACCAAACAGCAAAAATGTTCAACGAATATGTACGATTTTATGAAATGCTTCTACTTTGCAATTAATTCAAACATATTTCATTTTGGCCACAAATCCGCAATTTAATAACAAATATTGTACTAGCATTTTGCAATCTCCTGTCATTATTCTACAATATTTACAGACTATTTATAAGCCTTTCCAAACGTGTATAAACTTGGCATGTTTCGACTGTTAGACATGTTCTTGAACAACTGATTCATATTTTACTGAATAGACCAAATACCAAACAGCAAAAATGTTCAACGAATATATATGGTTTCATGAAATGCTTCTACTTTGCAATTAATTCAAACATATTTCATTTTGCCCACAAATCCGCAATTTAATTGTAACACATATTGTACTAGCATTTTGCAATCTCCAGTCATTATTCTACAATATTTATAGACTATTTATAACCCTATCCAAATGTGTATAGTCCGAGGCTTACACAATTCAACAAAAATATAAACTTGGCATGTTTCGACTGTTAGACATGTTCTTGAACAACTGATTCATATTTTACTGAATAAAGGGTGTCCCAAAATTAACGCAAGATTTGAATTTGCCGCCATTATTGCAGTAAATTTTTGGCAACTCTGAAAAAAGAACAATTTGACAGCTGAGAGTTTAGTGGTAGTAAAAATAGCGCGTTATACGATACAACGTGTTTTCATTATTGAACAATATTTAAGAAATAATGAAAGTCTGGCGACCGCAGATCGAAAATTTTATTCAAAATATGGCCAAAATAGTGTTTTAACCTCGTCAACTGTGAAAAGATTAATTGAAAAATTCAGGCAGACCGGATCAGTTGCAGACGCTAAACACACCGATCGTCTAAAAACAAGCCGTTCAAATGTCAATATCGGAGCAGTGCGTGAAAGTGTTGGTGAAAACCCAGGATCGCCAATTCGGCGTCGTGGACAAGAATTGCAAATTTCAAGAAGCTCTCTACAGCGTATATTCGCAAAAGATCTGTGTCTACATGGTTACAAAATTCAATTAACACAACTGAAGCCTAATGACCATGAACAGCGAAGAGAGTTCGTGGAATGGATTATTGAACATCAACAAGTGGATGCTGATTTTTCGAGCAAAATCATCTTAAGCGATGAAGTACATTTTCACCTTGATGGCTTTGTTAATCGCCAAAATTGCCGTGTTTGGGGTTCGGAGAACCCACATGTGATTGTCGAACAACAAATGCACCCACAACGTGTCACTGTTTGATGCGGATTTTGGGCTGGAGGCATCATTGGACCATACTTTTTTGAAAATGAGGCTGGTCAAGCAGTAACTGTTACTGGTGCTCGATATCGCGACATGATAACACAGTTCTTTCTGCCGAAATTGGATGCCATTGATGTGGCCAATATGTGGTTTCAACAAGACGGTGCCACATGCCATACAGCCAGTAAAACAATTCAATTACTGCATGAGACATTTGCTGGTCGTGTACTCTCTCGTTTCGGTGATCAGAATTGGCCTCCTAGATCGTGTGATTTAACACCATTAGATTTCTTCTTATGGGGTTATTTGAAGTCAAAGGTCTATGTCAACAAGCCCACAACCACCCGTGCATTACAAGAGGAAATTAAACGCTGCAAAAAGGTCATGAAAAATTTCGACAAAAGAGTGCGTATGTGCCAGCAAAGCCTGGAGGCCATTTGCCCGATGTGTTATTCCATAAATAACCCTATCCTATGTATTTTATGATTCAATGAAAAAATAACAATATTTAATTCAAACCTTGCGTTAATTTTGGAACACCCTTTATAAACGAGTAATAAAAAGCAGGAATGTATCGATCATCCAGTTTGCAGATTCTTCATTCAAAAACTTTAGCTATTTTCATATGCATATTCCAATAATTTTATTAACTTTCCTCGAGCATCGTTTACCCTTAAAAATATTACGTAAACTGTTCACAAAAATGAAAAACTCCAATTGCATGCTTCAATCGCAACAACAATAAAAATGTTTAAACCGGTGCTAACGATCTCGTGACTAATAACATAATGATTTAGCATTCACCTCGAGCAAGAACGGTATTTATAAATAATTAAGAACGTAATTCCGGTATCAATCCCATTGTACTGTTACCCGTACTCTCTACAGAGGCTTTGAAAAATCAAAGAATTAAGTTTCGGAGGCGAGGTATAATACAATCCTGACGATCGTGATGAGCGAAACCAGGATCTGAATTTCAATACGAAATTAATCGAAACGAGCGTCGATATAATCCGGCGGACCATCGAAAGCATGAATACCAATTTTTCGGCACACAAGAAGCCCCGAGCAAGAAGTAACGTCGCAAAAGATTCGCAGTTATCGCGTGCAGATTTCATCGGCAAGGAATTCCACGAGGATGATGATCCTCGATGATGTCACTGCGATATTGAGCGGAATCGCAATCAGGAGTTCGCCTTCGAGAAACGCGCATACTTGCTGAACGAGTCTGCCAGATAGCGATCGCCTGATTGATAATTCGATCGATTGCAATCCTAATGTCCATTATATGCCACGAGACACCTTTTTCGATTCATTGTATCTCCGTTCGAAGCAGACCATGACACAAACAACGCAATTTATTCGTTTTGTTAAGTTCGCTTCTTTTTACACACTATAACGAGAATTAACTAGACTCAAACATGTATATCTTCGCACACGTTCTGGCTGTTACAATATTGGAAGTTAACTCTCTGGGAATTACTACGAAAATAATTAAAATTATAATTAATTTCTTCTACCTCAAGTTTAACACTGTGATTGCCTTGTCACCTATATGTATGTGGGTAACAGAATTCTTTGTACGGTTTTTAAATTCTTAGGCACGATGCGTCACTATTGTGGCTTGAGTACACTCAGTTGTATCAGTAATTATTAAAGTTAAAGTACATGCATCATATCTTTAAGAAAAATTACAATTTAGTTGTCAAAAACTTCATTCCGAAATTATTAAAGTTAAAGTAAATCTAAATCTAAATTTTGACTTAGACCACTTTCATAATTATGGGCTCAAATATAGTTAAAGAATATATTATAGAATAAAGTAAACATTAAAAATTGTTGTGTACCACTATAACGATTCAGTACGTACTTCGAACGTAGTTAACGTGAATATTTATATCTGCTATACTTGGCACAATTATACTTTCAAACAACATCGTTCGACACAACAAAGTGAACCATGACTACAATGTTTAATGAGAACGAACATAGTCCTACATTCCAAAGCAGTAAAAAAACGCGTTGCAGTTAACAATGCTCTTCGAAACAAGTGTGACTTACGTCAGCTCGCATGTTCAGTAATGCATACAAAAAATGAAGTAATAAACAAGTTCATTGTAGAGACAAGTAAGCAAATTCTCCTTATATGAAATTAAAGCTGATTTTCTTTTCATGTAAGTAATTTAATATAATTTAGGTAAGTTTACCTAAATATAATTTAGGTAAATTTATAATTTAAGTAAGTAATTTAATATGTTCTTCACTAATCAAGTGCAGAACTATTTCATCAAGATTCAAACTCGACGACTTTCATTGTCCAGTTCTAGTAACCACTGATACAAGTTTAAGAGCCGTTACACGATACTTCTGGGTTAATGAAGAAATTCAATCATTTACAGTTGTAACGTCGATTTTATCGTGATAGTAGTATTCGCGTAATCGTGTGTATCAGATGTTAGCGAAGCTACTGATAAGGGCGGTACAGAGAGAAAGAGAAAAAGAGAGAGAGCGCTATCGAAGATAACCATCAACTATTAATGAGTTCACTACCTGGCAGTAATAACGAAGAAATCATAAACAACGATGATCGTGTGTTAATTTCAAATTAATCTCCTAAACATTTGTGTAAACTACTATGCAATCTGGGTTACGTCAACGAGGTAATCGACGTCGCTTTCGACACTTAACGAAATCACTATATTGTAGACATCTCGATACGTAAGACCCTCGACAAGGATGATAACAGTGTTTCGCGGTAAATAGTGAACACTTTCCAATGTTTTTGTAATTATCGTAAAAATAAATAACTTTCATCGACCATTTCACTTTTCACAAATTGGTAATGACGAACACCGTAGAAATTTATTTACGTAATGGAAGAGTGATATTAATTTGCTGACATTGCTGACATTAATTTGTCACAACTATAACATCGAAATGTCACACAGATAACGCATAAGATTGCAAGTAGAGCGGTCTAATTATTTGTTTTTCCACAAATAATTTGTAATACGTATTGCTAAATGAGGAGATGTACGCAAACTAATGAAAATTATTTTTTACAAATGAAATAAGAAAACTGCTTTAACTACGCGGTAGACCTCGTTCATTTGTAACAAAAATGGACAAATGAACTATAAAATAGTAAAAATATTAGGAGATTCTAGGAGTATTACATTTTCAATTTGTAAAAATTCTTAACAGAGAATTTTGGATTTTTATTCAAATCGCGTGTCTTGCAGTTGAGTCAGAAAACGTTTCTTCTGCTTCTAGATTTGCAATCTAATTATTGCATTTTGCATAATTGCGTATAGTATTCGTTTAGACCGCGTTTAAAGTTCCATCGATATCATTTTGAACGGAAATATCATTTCTGAAATGGCATGATATCAAATTTATCAAAGGGGTGGAAATGTTGAAATAACCTCTTTGCAATGATCGGAAAGAGGGTCATTGACGGACATAAACCTACTTATCTCCAACAGAATTGTACACTCTATGCTGGCACCCTTATATCGTTCTTTTACTACGTGAAATACATGCGAACTACATCACAAGGAGAAACTAATTTCTAATCAGAGCTTTCCGTACTTTCTACGTGACTCCATACTCGTTATTACTTTACGAGCGATATGTAAACCTACGCAGCAGTAATTAAACTTTTATGCCAAGCAAAACAATTTTATAGTTTATAGAGAGAGACAGAGAGCTGATTTAATTTCGTGCAGCTTATACATTTTTTACAGTGTATGTAGTCAATTTGTGATTTTATTGTCAAATATTATTAACACTTTACCGACCGGCGAGTATTTCAGAATTTTTCAAGGTCCATTGTCCATGATTGAAAACTTTTCAATGGATCTCTCAATGCTAACAGCAATTTTTATTGTAAATCAACATGACATACTCAGTAACGTTATCTAATAAGTCGGTTAGAAATTACAATGTAAAAGCAGTTTGTTAGGCTTCATTTTGTTACAGTACAACTATTGAAAATCCTAATAATAGGCTTCCGGTTGGTAAAATGACGAGCTGGTAAATAACGGTAAATGGTAAATAACGAGCTGGATCTCTGTTAATCTCTGTTAACATTTGACAAAGAGGATACTATATAGGGTGGCAATGTACTATATATTAAAACATTCCACCTGAATAACTTTCGAAGATAGGAGAAAGTATATCAGACCAACTTATTTGGTATCGAGAGGTTTATGATAAGATGTTACTAATTCTTGCATAAGTGAAGACGTCAAGAAAATATGATGGTAAACTCTGTTTTTTAAATGAAACGGTACGGTTCTTTATTCTCATTCTGATAAAGTTTCAGAACGAATACAATAATCTACTATGAAGGTCACTCAAAGTCACCCAAGGTCAACTGTAATAGAAAACAAATTGTCTGAAAGCACTCCGCTTTAGTTGCTCAGTTGATCTATTTTAAATGTCCCACTATGTATATAATACAGCATTGCAATTCTGCACACTGTTATGAACAAATAATCGTAGGAACTCTAGTTTGTAGACAATAATATACAGCTTGCAAAAAATTGAAAATACATTTTAATATAATTTACGATTTCACAAATATCAACAAATTCAATAAGTTCCTACTAATTTATTGTTATAAATATAGCTGCAGTTTTTAAGGTGTTCTGATAATGTTGCCAATATTTATAATTTCTACCTTCTGTTTACCACGTCACATGATTATTACTATCGAATGTTGCTGTATTTATATTTGTAATAGTGTATAAATAAATTTATGTCAAACTTTGAATTTAAGCATGAGGACGTTGTCTTGTACAATCTATCTCTACTAGCGAATGTTGCTATATTAAAATAAATATTGTTAAATAAATATAATTAAATAAATATAGCTGCAGTTTTTAAAGTATTCTATGTATTATTTAATATATTTTTTAGATATATACATTTTTTACAGTGCATGAAGTCAATGTGTGATTTTATTGTCAAATATTATTAATACTTTACCGACCGGCGAGTATTTCAGAATTTCTCAAGGTCCATTGTCCATGGTTGAAAACTTTTCAATGCATCTCTCAACGCTGACAGCAATTTTTATTGTGAATCAACATGACATCCTTAGTAATGTTATCTAATACTTTGGTTACAAATTACAATGTAAAAGCAGTTTGTTAGGCTTCATTTTGTTCCAGTTTAACTATTGAAAGTTTTAATAATAGGCTTCCGGTCGGTAAAATGTTAAAATATGTATTGTCTACAACAGTTGAATCTACGTAATTATGAATTAATATTGTTTTTCTCATTTGTAAATTCGTAAACCCGAGTAATTTGTTAAAAGCTTCTGAAAATCTTTCCCTGATATGTTGTGCACTTATTAGTGATTCTAAAATGTTTTAAGGAAATTCTGCAAATTTTGTGTAGTATAGAATCTTTCAAAGTATGTACTGCATTGTCCAGCAGACTTGCCATTAATTTTTTTGTTAAAGAATTCTTAAGAAAAAGTTTTTAAGATATTCTCATAATGTTGCCAATATTTATAATTTCTACCCTCCGTTTATCACGTCACACGATTATTACTATCGAATGTTGCTGTATTTATATTTGTAATAGTGTATAAATAAATTTATGTCAAACTTTGAATTTAAGCATGAGGACGTTGTCTTGTACTTGTATAACTTTACTTGTAATGGTGTATAAACAAATTTATAACAAATTTCGAATTTGAGTATGAGGCCGTTGCCTTGTGTACTACTAAGCTATTGGAAAATAAACTTTGAAAATGTCGATGGCTAATAAGGAACCATCGGATCTATTACCGCTAATGCGTCTAATTCTAATTACTCTGTTATTTCTATCTGATTTTGTATTAATATTTTGGGTATATGATGTATAAGTCTGAAAACAGGAGAAAGCACAAGCTTTATCCTAAATGTAGCGAAATCTGCCATAATAGTCCAATGTAACCTCAAAGTTACAAAACTGTATCATAAAAAAACAGTAACAAATTGAAAATTAAAATGCAAACAAATAGGTTGTTATTGATATACGAACCCAGAGCTATTATGTGCACTATTTTTAGTTTGGTAATCACTGACAAAAGCACAAATAATATCAATTGGATCAAATGGTTTCGCTTATTTTTACTGCAGACAGGTTTGCACAGCATTTATTTTGTTATTTCAAGTTGATAAGCCTAGCAACGGTCATAAATATTAATATTGGTTGTCTTGACAACGTTATAGAATTAAGATTTATGCACCATCTCATGACAAAAGCTATAATCATTTGGTAAAATGTCGATAAATTAAAATGTAACCTGAAAGTTACACGGGTCCATAGAGGTTATGCTCTCCATCTTAGGGAGTACAAATACAGAGGCGCGGTTGACAACCTCCTAAACACTTATTAAAATCGAGATTATCTCCACAGGGACGAACAGCAAGTTCCGTAAACTAACAAAGAACAACTAAACACGGTTGTCACGTCAACAGTGCGAAAAAGAATAATCGTACCGTAGCAAGGATCTCGCGTGTACGCTCGTGAAAACGTGACGGACATGGTTGCCCGCGTGCGGTATCATGCGATGACAGTGTTAGTGTCAGTTAGGTATCGAAAATCTCGTGTTCACCTGTAATTTTCGTGCGGACAGGTTCGCCGGTCAGGAGCACGCCGTCGTCGACAGAACTGCATGCATCCACGTGTTCGGTCGCAAGGTTAAATCCACTTGTAGAAACGCCGCGCGAGACGGCTATAATATGCCACCCGCCGTGTGCTCCACGGCCACTGGAGTAACGGAGGAAGCAACAGAAACACAGCGGACGAGCGAGCGAGAAAGAGAACCGAGAGTGAGCGAGAGAAAGAGAGAGAGAGAGAGAACGCGGAAGGGTGCGAGAGCGACAGAAAGAAAACGAGCGAGCGAGAAAGAGAGCGCGAAAGAGAGATTCCCACCAAGAACCGGGCCGCGTCGTTTATTACTCTCCTTTTCAATCGGAAAGCTCACTGAGAAGACCGGCGCGCACTCGTCGACCGGTACAGTGCGCATCGGTCGCGCGGGCGCGCGAAATTCGAAATCGAACACGCGGATGGCGCCGGTGTCGCACGTGGTCTGTCGACGTCACACTTTCGAAACTCGCAGCACCGGTTCGGTATCGGCGCGTTCCCGCCAACGTTCCCGAACGGTTAAACCACTATCCTTTCGCGATCGACGCACCGTCTCCGGGAACAGGGTCAACGAGGAAGTCACTTTGTTGGCAAAACCCGCGGAATCCTCGCGCAGCACACCGAGAGCAGCGCCGTTGGTGTTTGTAGTAGTCGGTTCCGTAGCCGGATCGCGTGCGTCCGGCCGAGTTGTCAAAACGGATCGGTGGTAATCTATTCCAGGAGCACGCCCGTTCGTGGATGCCGTGTCTAATCCAAGTGACACGTTACACGGAACGATACCGGCTCGGTAAAAACCGATGGAAACGCGGCTTTAGATCGCGAACACCACGAAAAACTACTGTGTCAGAACCGTCTGGCACGACCGCCGCGGCGACACTGAGAAACGACGACGACGTTCAGCGCTGCTTGCTGCTCGCTCGGCACGCTACTACTACGCGGCAGGCGGCAAACCGACCGTACGAGCACTCTACCCTTCTTTCGTTCTCTGTCCCTCCTACTCTGTTCCCCGATAGGCGTTCCTTCTCCAGCCGTTTTCTCCGTCCCTTTCCTATCGTTCCTCCTCTTTCCTCTTTCCGTCGGCGTTTTACTCTTTCCGTTCGTTCCTCTTTTTCCCCGATACTTTTCTTCGTGCCACCCTCTCCCATCCCCCTCACCCTTCGTGCCATCCCCTCCGCCGATCGTATTCGTAACTTTCCTTCCTTTTTACCGGTTCCATTCTTTTTCTAACCTCTTTGCAGCAACGGTTCACGGTTTGTTCCCTTCCGTCAATTTTCCTTCTCTCGCCGGGTTCGTGTTTTCCGTCCGTCTTGCTCTTTCCTTCTCGCTTATAGGCTACGTACTCGCGCTCGCGCGCTTTGCTACGTCCACTGGCTTGCGCGCGTGTTCTCCCCAGGTTCCTCTTTCGTTCCTTACCTTCTTATTCTTTTTCAATTTCTTCTCTCGCTCCCGTCGAGAACCGCCTATCTCTCTCCCACGCTCCCTTATCTCCGTCCTTATCCGGCTGTCCATATCTCGCTTTATCTTTGCCGGCGTGATTCTCGCTCACTCGCGGGAGAACCACACGCTCGCACGCTACCTGGCCGAGAGAGAGAGACGCGAGGATCCGGCGAAGCTACACGATCAACCCGTCTACTTGGGCGGGAACTCGTCAATGCGGTACGGTACAGCCTCGCTCGTTGCACGGAACGGGACCGAAAACCGCGTGCGGAAATCGAGGGCGTCGAACGAATTTAGCTACTGATCGCCTGATTTGTTTTTCCGATTGACGATTAGCTTAGAGGTGTGTATATATGGTACCGGAATTTTTGCAAACAAAATACGCGATTATTGTGTGAAAATTATACAGAATGTTTTACTAGAAGTATTACACATTTTGGATTTGACTTTAAGCGTTTGCACTCGAATGGTGACTCTCAGGCACCACTGAAGATGGCTGCAGCACTGTTTAACACTTTGACTGCCATGTCACCCATATATGGGTGACAGAATTATTTGTCCATGTTTAAAAGTAAATTTTTACGCTAATATATTCGTTGCACTCAACTTATTTCAAATCTGGAGGCTATCGGAAGGTTTTCAGTTGTTGCTGCATTAAATAGATTACTTTGATTTTGTGGAATTTTTAAGGCTGTTGGTTAGGTAGTTAAAATGTTAAAACAATCTTCACATCGCTGTGCTTGTGTCAATGAAATTCGTAAAAATTTAATCGTTGCATGGACGAGTAATAGTACACAAATTTCGTATGCATAAGAGGAAATATATCGTGTAGTATGAAAATATTCTAGGTCAAAGAAAATGCCTTGGCGTTGTAGTTAAAACAACTTCGAGTGGAAAGGGTTAATATGATTATGCAATTTTAACCTCGTAAAAGAAGGGAAAACAAAATTTTATTTGAACTTCTAAAATATGTGATTTTAAATTTTTATTATTTTCAATTTAAATATTTACAAATTAAACGATTTTTCAAGAATTTTAATTGGGGCAAGGATATGTCTTCTTTTATCGTAACTGATTTGTTTGATTCACGACAACGACGTCTGACATGGTGCGAACAGGTACACATTTTGTTGCCAAGTACATGGTCGAATGCGAAGACAGATGCCTCGACATTTGACTGCAAAGTTTGGTGGTAAATTCTAAGCAAATTGGACTAAACGACTTGACCCTTTCTGGCAGTGATTTAATAAATGGCGTGCGAAAAGTATTTTGAAAATATTGATGCTGGTAGGTATTACATAGGGTATACAAGAAACATATTTCGAAAGTTTTTTATTTGTGTCCGTAAAAATATTCGATATCTATGCCTAAATGGCGCAAAGATTTCTCATGGACATTCAGGACGACACGAAGACGACATTGTCCTACAAATGTCCTAGAACCGTCCTATAAACGTCTTATGTTTTAAAGGTGCTGAAGACTTCTGGAGGACGTTCTGAATTTCAGATGTTGTAACGACATTCATTTAGGAACAAAATTAACGTTTTTTTTTACAGATAGACAATATGTTTTACTGGTTTAACATGGGTCTATGGAACATCCAGATACCACACATTGTCTTAAAAACATTAATTTCAAGTCTAAATGCTTCACGACTTAAACTGGCCATTTTTGAGACGTTAAATCTTGAAATATTTAGACTTAAAATGGACGTTTTTAACCCTTAACACTCCAATGGCTCTTCTGAGGAGACACTAAAAATTGCTATACTATTATTCGAAGCAACTTTTGTATCACTATATTTGCGTTTAAGAAGTCGGTGAAAATTCAAGTGTTGCACGTACGAGTTATAGTAATAAACTTTTTGTGCACGACAAGAAATAAACTGTGTACAATGTATTGTACATTGAAAAGTATCACGATTTTGGAATTAAAATTGCTCGGAGTGCAAAGGGTTAAGACATTATGTAGTATCTGGATGTTCTGTAGATCTATGTGAAATGAGTAAGAAATATTGTCTATGTATAAAAAAGCGTTAATATTGTTTAATAAAATTATAAAAACTGAACTGACAAATCGATAGAAATGAGTTTTTGGAAGCTTAGTCATTCGTCCTGTCTCTTCCATCATTTCCTGTTGGAACGCATTCGTCGCTTTCGTGTGATTTTCATTGAGCATTGATAGTACGCGTTTTCAATAACTAATATTATTATCGAAGTGAGCTTTTTCGATAATATATAATAGCGTTAACACTTTGACTATCATGTCATCCACATATGGAATTGTTTGTCCATATTTATAAGTAAATATGTATGTTAATATAATCATTGTACCCAATTTAATTGAGATCTGGAGAATATAAGAAGGTTCAAGAATTACTATGTATACTATGGATTACTATGTTTTTGATAATTTTGGGTTGGCAATTAAAGTGTTTAATCATGCGGTGACCGCATATGTATAACAAGGGTAAGCATAATAGGCCGTCTAAAATATATCGCGATGTCTGCTCCAAATAATTTTAGTCTCATCAATTTTAAAGTATTCATTTTTTCAAAAACACATCCGTAAAAAGGACACTTACGACTATATTCTCATTTGTTTTAAATTTTTGTGATATTGCCCCTGCGTTTGTTTTAAACAATTGCAAAATAAACGGTGAAAGAAAACATTTTTTTCAGTTAACATAATTTTCATTACATATTCTTTCACTATAAGCTTTTAAAAGCTGTGTTTCAATGGTAAGTTAATTCAGCTGTTACAATTTAATGAAACAATGTTGACATTTTTCTTTACACCAAGATTTGTTCATTGGCCATAAAAAAAACTACAACATATTGGAATTTGAACAATTCCGAAAGAATACCCTGAAATTTATCTTATTTCGCAGAAAATGATCTCACAGTTTGGTATATGGGGCTGTCAGAGAATACTTTTTCACAAAATCTATTACCTTTACTAATTGCTCTCTTACCCCATTGTTTTCTGTGTAGCTAAAACGGACAAATTGAGGAGAATACAATTACCTTTCCTGTTTCATCATTGGATTAGTGATCGTCACTAGTTACGAGATTGTTTGGAAGTGGGAGTACTGTGACTGGTTGGGGGATACTCGCGCCGTAGAGGGAGTAAAGTAGAGTGGGAGATAAGTCTCCTGATCTGGCCACACTGGTTGTCTCTCCAACAGTTTGCGAAGCTTCCTTGAGCATATAGTCGTTGGTATTAATCCTGTAATATTTCTCTGCGAATATGTAATAAATAAAACGACACCAATTTAATATCTACATCCTACCGTACGTTAAATATGTAATTAACTAATAACTTGAATAAAATATGTATACACCATGATAAAATATGTGTATTATTTATGTATGCATTGATTGAGCTATTAGGAGACTCGCTGTTGAAATACGATTGCGAACATGCTTGCTCAGTAGTGGGGAAATCGTTCGGACGTGATGAAGGAGAAAGCGAACTGCTAAGAACTGAGATGCGAATTATTGAGGGCAGGGATCCCAGAGTACCTGAGATATTTTGAATTTCGATTTTCTCGAAAACGAGGCGACAAATGAAAACAATTTCTGTCACATTTCCAGTTTACTTTCCCACGTAGGATTGCTCACTGTCTCGAGTAAAATTCTTACCATTTTCGAGAATCCTAGAGTAAAATATTATTTGAAAAACGTTTATTAACAAATAAAATATTCTGTTTAAAAGTGCATTCTAGATTTTAAATATAAGACGTGGAAATGAATCCTTCCCGATTTTATGCTAAAACGGAAATTTGTTTAAAAAAGATATAATGAATCATCGAAATATTCACCATAGTTATCAATGATCTTTCGCCAATTTTTTTTCTGGCAACTTACGGATCCTATCCCGATAAAAATTTGGTGGTTCTCAAGCAGTAAAATCATTTAAGTATTTTCGAATGTTCCAAATCATTCTGTGAATGCCAAGTGTGCGAATAAAATCGATAGGGTGGAATGTCGAGTACAGTTACCAATTTACCACCAATTACATGTTCGTTTCTCACGTCAAAATCGCCACTTTTGAATTTTTTAAACCACTC
>CM052093.1:4268507-4279195 GCA_028453745.1 Agapostemon virescens | reverse complement strand
AATTACAGTGAATCACTTTAATATTCGGACACTATACAATTTTCACTTTGCCGCATTGTAATTTTGTTCATGATGAAGAAAAAAAAAATTAATTCTAAATTACATTGCTGTATAGGGTCTAGTTAATAAAAGCATAATTTTTATTTATATAATTACTAACGTTTACTAAGTATTGTATAACGTGACAATAATATTCGGACACCTCGGAATGTAATAATTTGTGTGAGCTAGTGTGATATTTAATGTTATTGTGATGTATGTTTACAAACAGTACAGTCTGTGTAAACTGTCTCGAGCCTCAGAAAATCAGTTGTGTTTAGATATTCACTAAGATCACTGGTAATAATCGGACGTAAGAGAAACACTTCTTACAACGTACGCCAACTTGTCATTTTTCATAATGCAAAAGGTGAATCGTAAAGGAAAATTGCAGCTATGCTTAAAATTAGTGAAAGTACAGTGTGAGATATTATTAAAAGATTTTAGAATGAAGATCGAATACAATCTATTCCGCAAAGAGGCCAACCAAAAATTTTGGACACGCGAGATAAAAGAAAAATGATAAGAAAAATAAAGAAATATCCTACATTAAGTGCACCAAAATTAGCTGCCGAATTATTAGAAGATACTGGAAAGAAAGTGCACCTCCAAACAATACGCAGAGCATTAAAAGAAGGTGGTGATAATGGACAAGTTGCTCGGAAAAAACCATATGTGAATGAAACTAATAGAAAGAAAAGATTAAACTTTGCGAGAGAATTTGTTTTAAAAGAAGATACGTGGTGGAATGACGTTATTTTTAGTGATGAGAGCAAATTCAACATTATTGGATCGGATGGGCGAAGAATGGTGTGGCGAATGAAAAATGAAGAACTAAAAATTAAATATACGAAGCCAACTATAAAGCACGGAGGTAGAAATGTACTTTTATGGGGATGTATCTCAACATTTGGAATGAGTGAATCAATTTTTATTGATAACATAATGGACAAAAATGTATACCTCAATATTTTAAAAAATAATTTACGTAAAAGTGCAATAAAAATGGTGATTCAGAATACATTTGAGTATCGTCAAGATAATGACCCCAAGCATAAGACACGTATCGTACAGGAATATTTGCTGTATAATTATTCAAAATTATTACAACCGCCACTTCAGTCCCCAGATCTGAATCCTATAGAGAATTTATGGGATGGACTAGATCGACGAATTAGAACAACTGCAGTAACATCTAAAGACATGTTAAAAGATCGACTGAAAGAGGAATGGAATAATATTAGTACAGAATATTTGAAAAAAATAATTTGCAATATGCCTGAACTATTAAAAGAGGTCATTCGTCAAGGAGGATATGCTACACTATATTGAATTACTTTTCGTTTGTAAAAATTAGTACAAAAACTATCAGTTTTTAAAAGTGTCCGAATATTATTGTAACGTTAAAACCAGACATTGTTTTGTTTAAAATAGAATATTTAATAAACGCTAGTAATTATATAAATAAAATTTATACTTTTATTAACTAGACATTATGGAGAAATGTAAATTAGAATTAATTTTCTTTTCCTTCATCGTGACCAAAATTACAATGCGACAAAGTAAAAATTTTATCGTGTCCGAATATTAAAGTTACTCACTGTAACTCGTGACCGGTCAACAATGTGTTAGAATTGTTTTAAATAGTAGTGTGGCCATTTTTCGTGCGCCTCAAAGTCGCCGCTCAAGTGCTAAGGGCTAACTGTGTGAACTTCATCGGAAAGAACTCGTATCTACACCTAATGAAATAGATCATTTACTATACTGTACTGTACTGGGTAAGAATACACACGCTACCGTTGTGTATTGGTGCATTCGATGCAATCAGGGCGTGGGTGTTTTCCACGACATGGCGGTGGAGGCGCCGTCGTTTTCACCGAAACTACCGCTCCCCGATCTACACCGGGATACGCGGCTTCGTTTGTTGCCACTCGAGCCCTGAACCAGCTACTTACCCTCTCGAGTATTTAGTATTCGAACGCTGGAATGCCGGGAGGTTGACGAACCTACGATTGTACAACGGTGACCAGCCTTTCCGACGAATTTTCCCTTCCGTCTTTCAAGCAGCTGCCCAAGGACGAGGCGTACGCTGCGGTAGAAAGTACCGTTTTTACGTAAACTCGTGAAAAACTGATAATAACAATCTAGAGACGTGCACTTGGAATTTCCCTGGTAAATAGTGACAAAAATTCGATCAGTTTTGTTTTGACGATTCTTTAATTTCTCGTCGAGGTCGTTGTCTATTTTGTCTGAAGCATTTTAAAGAATAAATTCAGGTAAACGATAATTAACGAGCACTAAACGCGATTATTTTACATTAGTTTATGAGAATAACGGGAACGTGTCTATTCAAATTGTTAACCATATTTTTTAAATATTTTATACGCAAAGAAATAAATCTGGGAATCCATTGCTCATGGATGCATTTCTTTACAATCTCAATAATCGTGAATACCAAAATGGCGCGTTCCGTGATGTTAAAAATATATTTTTTCAGCTGTACATTTAATTTATCGATGATTGATAAATGTCCATAAATTCATGCGATCTCGAACATAAGTGGAAGTTTACGGTGACGGACGGCGAACGCGTGCATCGATCTAAAACAATAGCGATATCACGGTTTAATTACAGTAAGTTTCTGTTCTATCGTGCTTTCTGCGAACATAGCGCCTTCCACGAATCCCGGAACGACGCAATTCGTATTCCCGGAGATATTTAAACAATGCAGAACGGAGAGACTAGTAAATCGGCGACTCACGGTTGAAATTGTGTTCTACGCGTTTCCGAGATAAAACGGAATTCCTTAAAAGCGAACAGTATTTCCCAACATCGGGCAACACAGAGACTTGGGAAAATTTATCGTATCGCGGCTGATCGGCGGTATGCGAGGATGTTGGTGGCACCATTGCGATAGAATGTTTCGTCCTCCAATCCTACAAGCCTCTGTCCTTGGGACTGGGAATCCTGGGGCATTAATTTCGTCGTGGATGTATCATACGATGGAACACTCGTCTTGTCGACTCTCAGCTGTTTTCTACGGACGCGTAGAACGTTCGCGCGCACATACACACGTTTCCCTATCTCTCGTAGGCGAACGATGGGGTCTTCGAGCTCGGCTAACTTTGGTTTAACACGAGTCAGTGGTAATAACCTCCGGTTGCATTCACTCGAACGATTCGAATTGGTCACAGCAATTCATTAAAATAAAAATCTATTTCGTAACTGTGACGTATCATTTTTAACAGCCGAGGCACTGAGTGCACGAATAATTTCACCCAGTTTAGCTCTCGAAACTACACTAAACCTACCACCGCGGGTCAAATGGCCATTTTCAGAATTTTTATTTTGCAGTTAGTGAAGTTACAAAATTGCCCCCATAGGATTCGATTAAATAGATTTCTTTGTTCTATTATACTTTCTAATGAAAATCGCAAATAATCCAGATAAATTAAATCTTGGAATTTTTATAAGTCAAGATACATTAGATTTCAATGTTCGGTAGGATTAGTGTTAATTAACCTTACTGTGGGCGCTTAGAAATTTTGCGTTTGTGACACTGGTCGCCTGAGACTGAGGTCGCCTAAAGACTCTTGACGCAGTTTTATTAATATAAATATGCATGTAATGTTTCATTAATAAATAATAAATATGGAAATTCATGTACATTTAATGAAACAAGTTTTACATAACTACCGCTGAGGTAGAGTACATGACTATAAAACAAAAGGTGGAAATCCTAATAATCAGGCTATTCGCTCGTCGCAAAGGCATTTTCTGTTTCTATGCATAAAAAATACAGCAATTTAAAAAAACAGAAGATGCAAATGTGTCTTGTGTCGAAAACATAACAGAAGAAATGAGAAACGGTGAACTAGAAATTTTATTCAATTATTGCCACTTTTTTCCCCAGAGGGAAGTCCCTCCAATATTGGTCAATCTTTGCAGGCGTGCCCCGAGCAGACTATCAGCGCTATCGACATGGTTCAAACGGTAAAATCTTTCCCAAACCTTCCTCTTTAACATACGCCTCCAGTCGATGCAAGCATTTCAGGGGACTTCAGGAAGCTCCATTTTATCAAACTCATTTTGCCCATTTTCACTATTCTGAACGCCCCGAAATTTCAAAGTCGTGCCACGGCTGCAATTCGGTTCCAATGGACCCGGGAATGGACATACACGCTTTCTATGCGTCCAGTTACTTGTAGCCAGACTTAGAAAAAAATCTGGGAACTAAGTTTTTCGACCGATGTCTTATCCCCTACTTAAAGTGGCAGTTTGGGGATTGGCGGATTTCCTCGATCTGCATATCTTCCGTAATTCCATTCCGATCGTCCTGAAAATTGCCATAGACTCTGACCGCACGCCCACAAATGTGCAGACAAATTTACAAAAGAATTGGGGACCTGAAATTGTTTCCCTATTTTTTCGCGATTTTCGATAGGGGGTGGTACGTCCCTTCATCATTTGGCAATCTTTGAAGTCGTGCTCCGACCAAACTATTAACGCTATCGACATGAGTCCAACGGCAAAATATTCCCCAAACCTTCCTCTTTAAATAGACTACTCAAAATCTAGGCTAGTATTTCATGGAAATCTAGGAGGTTCCCTTCTATCGACCCCATTTTTCCCATTTTGCGATTTTCACCAACCCCGAAATTTCAAAGTCGCGCCACGGCCGCAATTCGGTTCCGATCGAGCTGAAATTTGGTATACACTCTTCCTAAATGTCCAATTACTTCAAGCAAAGTTAGAAAAGAATCGGCGAAACTAAATTTTTTGACCGATATATTTGCTTTGCGGAAAGTACAATTTCGACAGTTGGCGGACTACCCCGACCTGAACATCGGCCGCCATTCGATCCCGATTGACCAGAAAATTGGCATGCATACTGCCTACGCGTCTAGCTATGTGTAGCCAGACGTTTGGAATTCAGTTGAACGATCATTGAAATATGTTTTCACAAAAATGTAAGCCTACCCAAAATTTCGCTGTTTTCGGCAATTGCATCGTTGCAACTGAATTTGTACCGTATAGTACGGCCGGTATGTCTCAAAGTCTGTCGTAGGCAAGGAGTTAAGACGAACAAAGTTTTCTGCTATAATAAAATATTTGTGCAATGCTTATAAGTAGACTCGCATAAAGAATAAAAATTGTATCTGTCAATTTCAGAGTATAGGAGTATCATGGATTCCTACTTCGTTTCTTAATAATTTTGTGAGTTTACGACAGTATAATAGTGTTTCTAAATTCTTGAAATGATTTAGCTATTATAAATTTGATATACTCACATTTTCTTGTAACTTCTGATTTCGCGAGACTGGTACGGGCATCAGTATATCAGCGAAAGTGTGAAATAAATTCGTGTAATTGTGCAGCGATCTAACAGTTAGTATAACGATAAAAGCTGAGTTTAATTAAACCAGTGGTAAATTTATGGGTTCGATCGAGGACAGTAATTTTGGATTATTTTAAAATCCTTTGAGCACTCGACATGTTCAATGGCGGTGGGTATTGAGAATGACGTTGATACCAAGAAATAGACATCGTCGGTTTTTATTTTTAGGATTAATAGCACACGGTATTTGCGGGTAGTCCTAACATCACTTGACAGTTATGAAAACCATGTGAGATTTCGGACCATTTCAAGGACCCTCGAGGCGGCGGGCGTGTTAAGGGGCGTTTTAGGGCTCGTTCGAGCCTCCCTTTCGGTTAGATTTATTAGCATATCATTTGTAGCTTTATACAAGTTTTATTTAAAACCCTCTCGCACAAATATGACCCTATAATAAATCAGAATATACAACGATACAAGGACGGTGGATAAATAAACCTCCACGTCATTCTTAATGCTTCGTCTTCTCAACAAATCACAGTATTAATATTTATCAATATTCATTTCCATAAAAGTTGACAGATTTTGCCACTGAGACTTAAGAAGATATAATAATACGAACTCATTAAAATCACTATCACCAACAACTAAATAATAGCACCGAATGTAACAAACACTGACAATACCTCGACTGTGTTTTCTTTTAAAAGCGAGTACTTAAATAATAAAATGTAATAATTCCCCATGGAAGCACCTGTGTAATTTCAATAATTGTAGAATGATAAACTAATCAAGCAGATTTGGTATTAATTCTCATTTATTATACTCAGCCATATTCATTCATATATTTATTTGTATGTTGACATAAATAAACGACACTAATTTCTTGAAATGGAAATAAATTACAATAATCTACTAACATTCACGAAAAGTGAAGTCATAATTTATTAGAAAATGTAAGAAGGAGCAGAAAAATAAATAGAGAAAAATGCTGAACAGTTGTACGTTAAGAAAACTATTTACTATTTATTGCTTTCGAAACAAAGCCTGTTGTTGACGAACATCGTCGTCGATTCGTATCCACGAAGATTCTCGCAACATGCGGACAAGAAGATGAAAGAAACACAGTTACGAGATCAGGCCGCGCGAAAGTAGTTCATTGACACAATTCTAAACTAGATGAAGTAACAACAAGATAATTCTGTTGATATGCGACGAATGCAATTGCGCAGCTCGCAGCTTACCGGTACCTTTTTTCTGTAAAAATTCGCGCAGGCATGTCGCATGGTTTCCATATTAATAGCCCGACCGTTTGTGAATCTTTTCCGTTACACGCGGCATGAAATTGCGAAACGAATGACAAAACAATGAGACTTTATGACAATGTTTTATAGCGTCTCCGCGTTTCTCGTGGACCACGGATCGCGTGACGACAGGCTTAAAGTAAACGAGCGCGGCGGTTTCTTTTGCGGTCCACTCGTACAGTTTAATTTTAATTCGCCGAGGGTGATATCATGTGTGCCCGCATGCCTTTCCATTAATCTCAATTACGGGGCAATTAAAAGCAGTTAACAAAAGTGGGGTCATGAACCGTTGTGCGCCCACCTTCGGCAGTCGCCTTTCTTCTCATCGTCTTCGAAAATTGACATTGACGCTGTGCCGCTCACCGCGCTACGCAAACACAAATTATTTATCAACACTAGAACTAACAAACTAGTCGTTTGACTAGTTTTTTTCTTTTGCAATTATTGAAGTTATAAAAATGTTTTCGTCCGAAATTTTCGGATGTATTTCTTTAATGACGATCTAATTCGATCTTCTTAGAAGATCTCGGTCAAAATTATTTTCAACTCACAACCATACAAGTTTCATACAATAATATAGTTTTTAATAGCGTTGAACATGTCGAATATTATGCCTGGAAAGTACGACTTGCGAACAGCATTGATTTTCTATTACCATTTGAATAAAATTGCTGCAGAATCGCATCGAATGCTTGTCGAAGCTTACAGCGAGCATGCTCTTGGTAAATCACAGTGCTTTGAGTGGTTTAAAAAATTCAAAAGTGGCGATTTTGACATGAAAGACGAAGAACGTGGAAGATCACCGAGAAAGTTTGAAGACAGCCAGTTGCAAGCATCGTTGAAAGCTACAGGAAAGATCCAGGAGATAGGAAAATAGGATTAAAATGCAACGCAAAATGATTTTGCTTCATGATAATGCATCATCGCATACAGTAAAACTGGAGATAGAAACGATTGAGGCGATTAGTTGGGAAATACATTCGCATGCGGCTTATTCGCCAGACTCCATTCGGTTATTACTTATTTGCATTGATAAAAAAATGTACGAAAATGCACATGTCCTTGGCAAAGCTCGAACAGGTAGTCGAACACTGCCTTACACACTTTCGTTCGAACCTCTTCGATCCAAGGTTTTCTTATTTCGAATCTTCTCTTTCTTTTCACCTTTAACGCGTCGAATGCTGAGCGAACTTTGTATGCCTCGGACAAGTTTAATTTATTTTGTTCATAAAAGTGATCGATGTAGCAGGTCTGTAAATACGAAACCGAAATTTGCTCATACGTAGCGCTAGCTGTCAATACAGTTACCGTCAATCCGCGACATTTACAGCCATTTTCTTGTTTTTACATCTGAGAAAGATTTTCAACTCACAACCATACAAGTTTAATACAATAACATGGTTTTTAAGTTTTAGGTACAGCGTGAAATTCAATCTTCTTAGGAGATCTCGGTCAAAATCATTGTTGGTTACGATTTTTTAAAATTGAAGACAATTCTCAACTTTAAATAATGATGATGACTCATGAAATTAAAGTTATCAGGTCCGTAAATATGAAACCGAAATTTGCTTATAGGTTGCGCTAGCTATCAATGTAGATACCGTCAAACCGCGTCATTGGCGCCATTTTTTTGTTTTCACATCTGAGAAAGATTTTTGACTCACAACCATACAAGTTTCATACAACAGTATAATTTTTAATAGCGTTGAACATGTCGAATTTTGTGCCTGGAAACTGCGATTTGCTAGAAATTTTATCGAACTATAAATTCGCGCCGCACACATCGAAAAATAATGAAGAATCCAATGCACATCGATAAATTCCGACATAATTTAGTTCACTGTTTGTTATTAAGAAAAGTATGTGTAACAAACAAATAAAATTTATGTTATTACATACTATAATGAATGTTCTGTTATATTAGAAAACAATAACTCCAAATTTACTATTGCAAACGATCGAAACTAGCAACAATTTTTTGAATAGCACAATGTCCGAATATTAATAAGAGTCACTGTATATCGTTGGTTTTATTGTTCGGTGGTTCTAGTGTTAATCCTTCGCTCATCGTCAGAAATTAATTTCAGTTGTGAAATTGAACTTTGTTAAAATATGCATCATTGAAAATAGTTCAAATAGTAATCATTATAATAATCTTTAACTGTGCCAATTTTTATTACGAAGTATTGTCTGATTTTGTGAGATCATATGCATTTGTGGGAAAAATGAGTACATGAAATTTAAAACGGTAGAAAAATGAAATGAATTTGTGAATAGCAGTACGTTATTTTCAATATATTAATATTATTAATGATATAAGTGCACGTTTCTTTGAAGACTGTATATTACAATTGATGCAGATATATTTTATTTTGTATAAATATCCACAGTCTAGTAATCATAATTTGATGTCAAGAATCTAATTGCAAACACATTTTAGATGCATATAATTGCAATTTTGAGGAAACAATTAATAGTTTCCTTAACGAAACGAGCTAGTCTTGGTTAACTAGCGAGCTATGTTTAAATAGAAAAGAATTTATATTACGTTATCACTCAACAATTAGTTAACCTTTTGCACTTGCAGCTGTTTCAATTTGAAGACCAAGGTATTTCTTCTGAGCTAGAATATTTGCAGTCTAGATTATTTATTTCCTCTTATACACTTGAAGTTGTTTTTTACTATTACACGTCCTTACAACAACTGAATCTTTATCAATTTCTTTGTGAAACATAGTGACGTAGAACTTGTTTTAAATAATAGTGTGGGAATTTTTAGTGATGCCTCGAAGACACCATTCGAGTGCAAAGAGTTCAAACGATAGAACAGTTAATCAGTGAATGTTACAATTCTGTCTGCATAATCATCATTTCATATCTTGTAGAAATTAAGACTGAATAAATCATAAATGCTAAACTTCTCCAAACAAATCAATTGAAAGGTGATTTCCTTTGAAACAGTTTGTCGGTTGATGGATAGAGCATGGCACTGTGAACGTATATTGTATACCAACCGATTATGCAAAAACAAATTCATTATTCGTTTTGATAAATGTTATATGGAAGCGATAAAATCCAGCGTTTCCGAGAGCTGATAAATAACACGATATTTTCGTAGGCGAAATAACAATAACCACATCTGGTCGGTAATAATGACAAATATCGCGAACGCTGCAGAAACATTGGCCGTTTCGCGATTATGGGAAGTGTCGGATGGAAATGCGGGCGTTAAATCAGGGACTGACACGAGCTTAACTCATTCCTCCCTATCGCGTCGGCATTCGTTGCTCGTGGAACCGAGATTCAGTAAACAATAGAAAACGCGTCCAGGGTAGCCGAGTGTGAAGATAATAAAGGACCGAAGTTGCATGTGTCAGCTGCTCCGAGACTGCAAAGTTTAATGTCAATTCTCCCTCGATGGATCGCGATTAATCATCGCTTATCATCGCGTTTACTGTCTCGCAGTCTGCCCGAATCGTTCCGCGTGAACAAGACATTCTTCTGATTATAATTCGCAGAAACGTAGAGCAACATCTGATCAGTAGACTATTTCAGACTGTTTTATTTAGAACATTTCAAATTCCTTGGTTTCTGTTAATTGGATTCATATATGGACCGTTTATTTTGAAAGTGGTGCAAGTCCATTTTCTTCTGTTTCGAGAAAATTAAATGTTAGCAGATGTGACAATTAAAAAATGTAGGTTAATTATGTGAAGTCTGGGAATGTTTGTACTAATTTATCAATATGTAATTTGATTATATAAATTTCTTTCAGGCGAATTCAACTGAAATAATATATATTTCCAAGCTGCAAATGGACTTACACTACTTTCATAATTAGTCAATTGTAAATATCATTTAATTTCAATTTTGAAATAACAAATATCACTTAAAATATATTTCATATTAATCCAATTTTGTTTATAAATAATAACAAGAAATAAAATAGAATTAGTATTTTTCATTTTGAACGTTAATTATATTTATATATTGTTAAACTTAACACAAGA
>CM052093.1:4231217-4256804 GCA_028453745.1 Agapostemon virescens | reverse complement strand
GGTAAAATGTTAATAATATTTGACAATAAAATCACACATTGACTACATACACTGTAAAAAAATGTATAAGGTGCACGAAATTAAATCAGCTCTCTGTCTCTCTCTATAAACTATAAAATTGTTTTGCTTGGCATAAAAGTTTAATTACTGCTGCGTAGGTTTACATATCGCTCGTAAAGTAATAACGAGTATGGAGTCACGTAGAAAGTACGGAAAGCTCTGATTAGAAATTACGTTCTCCAAAATCAAAGTATTAGATAACATTACTAAGGATGTCATTTTCAAGGATGATTTTCAATAAAAATTGCTGTCAGCGTTAAGAGATCCATTGAAAAGTTTTCAACCATGGACAATGGACCTTGAAAAATTCTGAAATACTCATCGGTATAGTGTTAAGTCTATGCAAAATTAAATAATTGACTCCTTCGCAGTTTCGGTCCAGTTAGCTGTCGCCAAAAACTAGTGGCCAGTCGATCGAACAAGTCCGTGCACCTGATCGGGATCATGCTCGCGTGTCGAAACGCGGTTTTGTCACGGGTCTGAAAACAAGGTTACATCAACAACGAGGCCCGTTTTGCGTATCGCAGCGGTGACTATGCAAATCGATGACACACGTCGGTGGTTCTCTGTGAAATAAAAATGTGTGTAGGGACGTGGCTGGTTGGCTCGGCGCGGCGCGGCGCGGCGCAGCGCGGAGAACGTCGCTTGTCGTTGGCATGCAGATGCCCGGATAGAATTCACTGGCAGAAAACAGAGAGACCTTCAAGGCTACCTAGTTTTGCTAGCGTGCCGGTCACTTCTCTAAATGTTCGCGACACGAGCGAAACAGACGGGACAGGATAGGACAGGATAGGAGACGTTCCGGCGTGTATCGCGGAGTGCGCTCTCGCGCGCATAAATGTTGCACAGGTATGCGGACGTGTGCATAAGCAAAAGAGGTTGGCTACGAAGGGAAGACGTTAACTACCGCATGGAAAACATCGTTAAACCGGTTCGATGCCATCGAAGGAACATTTTCTCGGATGGAAATCGCTGATCGTTCCGCTGTCCGCGCGCGTTATGAGGAAAACGACGACACCGCGCCGCGCCGTGCCGCTAAGAAAGAAACGCGGCTGGGATGAACGTAAACAAACCTAGCCAGAACCTAACCACGATGCATCGCGATGCACCGTGTCCGTGGATGCATCGGGAGACGGAAGAGAACTGGCAAACGGGAGAAGACAAGACGTTTGACGAGACTCCGAGCTAGCTAACACAATCCCATCCAGGGCTACATGGACGCTCCTTGGCTACAGTAATTTCGACCATTCCGAATGCTAATCCCTATAGACGGCTCGGATCCACCGAGGCTGAATTATGCTAAGTTTGCGTACAGGATGTCCCGTTTAATGCGATCCACCATTTGTGTCGGAAACTGTTAACTCTTCGCGGTCAACTACACCCTCTGCGGCAACGTTAATAATTGCTACGAACGACTTTGCGACACAGATTTTTAGGCTGACCGAACCGAATACAAAATTTAAAAGATTCGTATTGTTTTATAAAAATTAAACGAAGATATTGAATAACTTCTAACGGAAACATCTGTGTAATTTTAATAGTTGTAAAATAATTGTACAACCAGTCGCGGAACGGTTATGCATTCTAGTCAATGCATTCAATTTCATATGGGAAGCAAAGGAGACTACTTCTTAATGGTCGCAGGTCTTAGCTGGGTGGTCACGTCTTCCAGATTTCAAGATGATTGCTGTATCGTTTCAATGGATATGTATGTTTCTATTCAAATAGACGTATAGCACGTCGAATAACCAATTGAACAGCGTATAATATGCTGGTGGTCTAAGTTCACTCAAGGTCATTCATTAAGGTTCAAAGGTTACTTTCATCAAATCTTACAAATAATTAATGTTTATATAATAAATATAAACATACAATGAATATCTATGAATGTACAATGAATTTCTTCATTGAAGCAGAAATTACGATAAAAATTGTACGAGATCTGAATGAATGCAATCTTGTCATGATTACGAAGCAATATACATCGGTCGGATTTATTACTCGATAGTTCTAGTGTTAAAAACTATGCTGTTGCATGAAACTTGTATGGTTGTGCTTCGACAAACATTTGATACGATTCTGCAGCAGTTTCTTCAAATGTTAACTCTCTATGGGCCCGTGTGACTTTCAGGTCACATTTTAATTTATCGACATTTTACCAAATAAGTATAGCTATTTTTCATCAGACGGCGCATAGATCTTAATTCTATAACGTTGCCAAGACAACCAATATTAATATTTATGACCGTTGCTAGGCTCATCAACCTGAAATAACAAAATAAATGCTGTGCAAACTGTCTGCAGTAAAAATAAGCGAAATCATTTGATCTAATTGATATTATTTGTGCTTTTGCCAGTGATTACCAAACTAAAAATAGTGCACATAATATCTCTGGGTTCGTATATCAATAACAACCTATTGGTTTGCATTTCAATTTTCAATTTGTTACTGTTTTTTTATGACACAGTTTTATAACTTTGAGGTTACAGTGGACTATTATGGCAGACTTCGGTACATTTAGGATAAAGTTTGTGCTTTCTCCTGTTTTCAGATTTATACATCATATACCCAAAATATGAATACAAAATCAGATAGAAATACCAGAGGAATTAGAATTAGATGCATTAGGGGTAATAGATCCGATGATTTCTTATTAGATTCCGAGTCCGATGAAGATGTAATAGTGTTTCCCCGACAACAGATAAATGTCATTGACAGTGACGAAGAATTTAGTACTCGATCCTCGTCAGATGAGAAAGATGCAGGTCCACAAAGAATTGTTTGGCAACCACTATCCCAGACGTATAATAGTTGTTATCGCCCTTGGAAAGGAGATTGCCCTAATGTCCCCGAAGCACCCCATTCTCCTGTGACCTATTTTCGAAAACTATTTGACAAGGAAATTATAAGCAATATAGTTGATTATACCAATATGTATGCACTGCAATGTGATCCAACAAAGAGATTTCAAAAATAAAATGTTTAACGTCAAGTGCAAATTGTTTTATGGAATTTCACGCTTAAGCTTTTATGCACAGAAGTACAAACTTTATAGGCCGTTGTTACCTGAAAGTCACATAGTGAATATATTGCAATAAAATTATTTAAAAGGAAACATTTTTTTTTCATTTGTATGTATAGGTTTATAATTTCTGATTTTTCGTTCCCCCAATTTTTTTTGGAGTAAAAACAAATATTCGGCCCATCGAGGGTTAACAGAAAATCGATGCTATCCGCAAATCGTAGTATCTAGGCACAAAATTCGACATGTTCAACGCTATTAAAAATTATACTGTTGTATGAAACTTGTATGGATGTGAGTCAAAAATCTTAATCAGATATGAAAACAAGAAAATGGCGTCAATGACGCAGTATAACGATAACTATAGCTACTATAGCGAACTATAGCTAGCGCCACCTATAAGCAAATTCCGGTTTCATATTTGCAGACCTGGTATGAGTGTCAAGAAATAATTAGCGCGTTTAATAATTGGAGAAGATGCCGTTCCAGTAAGAGATTATATGAATTCGCCTTTATTTCATTAATTTATGGCATTTCGTTCTCAAAATTCCCGTTATACTCCAGTCTCCCTTGCAAGTAGGAAAGATTTAGAGAAAATCCAGAAATAGAAATACAGACCGCGATATGCAACGAAAGGGATGTAGGAAATCTGGAATACATTTTCTGTCGTCGAGCTGCTAACCCTAGTAAGGAGTTCCACGAAACGAGGCGATAAAACATTTATGGCGTTCCCCCGATCGTCATCCAGACTTTTCTCCATCCATTTTGAAATGGGTTAACGAGCCAGCCTTGCTACCCTGAAAAGCATGCGTGACAATCCAGCTGTCGGGCTTTCGAAGAACTCGAGTTTGTGATAAAAAAAAATCTTTGCACGTTCTTTTCCCATTTTTCTATACGTTCTGCCGCTGGAAAAAAAATTGCCGTCTAGGCAAGGTATGTTATACTACCAAGGCATACATTTGTAAGAAGACGTAACATGCATTTAATATTTATTGGGATCTAATCTTTTGCATGGGTGCATATTGAACGATGCAAGATGTTATCTCTAATATGTTCTCCTCGGGTCTACAGAGTGCTTCGTTTTATCTTGTTCGCTATAACATCTTCGTTCCTTTTGTCGATGTAAAAAATGTGACGGCATAAGGTTGTTTCATTCGTGACGATAAATATTATAATTCACGATATTTATTTCTTTAGGGTTCGTATTCTTTTCGATTTCTAAATAACAACGATTTCACAATAGTAATCATCAGACTGCAGATCTTTCTGCATAATACAAATGTCCTCAATGTATAATAAAATGTAGAAATTTTAATAAACAATGCTAGAACATTTATAAAACATTTAATATAATTTAAAATAATAAAATATTTATTTATATGGGGATACAATTTTTATTGACTGAAAGCCACTTGAGTCAGCAAGATTTTTTACTTTGCAATTGTGAAAGTTACAAAATTGTCTTCATAGGAATCGATTCTATAGATTTATTTATAATAAATATATCTTATTTTTATAGGATGGTATGCAATAGAAGGCGCAAATAAATAAACAAACAATATACCCTGGCCAATTTTAATTCTCGATAGGTTTAGTGTTGAAGCAAATATTTCTTTCACGGATAAAAACATTTCTGGTAAGAAAAATAAAATAAAAATATTAATTATTATTAGTATTACTATTATTATTAATTATTATTATTAGAGCACAGGAACTCATGTAAATGATGATAAAATTATGATACCTTTGTTTAAACGTATATTGTAACCGTACAAAATTTAAATAAATTGAATCTTCTAATTTTTAAAAAACAATATACACTAGGACATTTTAATGTTCGACAGGTACGGTGTTGAATAAAAGCATTGAGTTTCGAGCGAGTTGTTCGATGTTACGAATGACTAAGGTGATAAGGGTTTTCGAGAAAATGCACAGGACGAGTTAGAAAAATGGATTTTGGAAGTGGCCGGCCATTACGACGGTTCGTGAAGGCTCCCTTTTAAGGAAGGACTCCGATATGTTTCAGTAATGGGACAAACGACAGATAAAAACGCATACGACGAAATCGCATATCTTTTCTTTGGTCTCGGCAGGAGACTGTTTACGATGCATCTTTATTCCTCTTTCGCGGTGCGTTTTCTCACAGAGCGGCGTCATGCATCGCGAACAGGCTGCGGTTTAAAAAGAAACGCTTATGAAACTAGGCACGTCATTAAACAGACAAGAGAAATACGATGTATTTAATCCGCATGATTAGTTTTCGGAAGATCTTGTCACTGTTATCATTGAATTTTACTTGAAGATAACAAATAGTGATTCGTGTCTTTGATTGCCGAATATTTGAATCGCATCATATAGTGTACAGAAGTCATAGAATCATTAACAGATATTGGTAATTCAACTTGAAAACTTTTTCCTACGAAACATAAAAAATATCTTTTCAGTCTTCTGATTGTAAAAAGGAACACGAATTTTGATAAATTCGATAAATTACTTTCTTGAACTTTACATTGAACAATGTATATTTCTTTTTTACTGATTTACATTAATAATTCCTTTACTTGGATCGTTTTAACTCTCGTGCTACAATTGTAAGTTTATTTTATTCATTGTATTTTATTTAGTTTATTTCATTAGTAACGTTTTTAAGAGATATGCAATAAATGCTGTTTAACACTTTGACTGCCATGTCATCCATATATGGGTGAGAGAATTATTAGTCCATGTTTAAAAATAAATTTATACGTTAATATATTCGTTGCATTCAATTTAGTTGATATCTGAAAAATACAAGAAGGTTGATAGGCATACATTTAAAGTTTTCAATCGCTATTTCATTAAATAAATAAATTTGATTTTATGGAATTGTTCAAGTCGTCAGGTTGGCAGTTAATGTGTTAAAGAATACTTTTATACTAAATTCTTCTTTAAAATCTTGATCAATGGTAAAACTATTTAATTCAAAATAATTATGCTTATGTGCCTGATCATTAGTAATCTGTGAGTTAATTAACCCTCTACACTCGAATGGGGCCTCTAAGGCGCCACTAAAAATTGTCACACTATTATTTAAACAACTTTCACGTTGCTAGGTATACAGTTAAGAAATCGGTAGAAATTGTAATGCTTTAAGTGCGACTAACAGTAATTAATTTCATATGCATGAAAGGAAATCAGCTACGTACAACGGAGCTATTAATTAAGTAATGCTATTATAGATTTTGGGTTGGAATAGCTTCGAGTGCAAAGGGTTAATTCCATCTATTCAACAAGGTAAATATCTGACCATATGTAGTAAGTGGAATCCTCCTCTTACATAGATATCATAAATAAATATATTTTAAACCTTTTCTCAAATTTTTAGCTATCATTCAACTATATAATATTGTGTAAAGCTTAAATGAAGCAATTTCAAAAGTGATTACAAAATGTTTGAAATGGTGCGATAAAATGGTTAAAAAATCTTACAATTTTTTAATCATTCTATTAATCATCATTTTTATTATTTGAATAGCAGCGTTGTTTCTAAGAGATTTTTCAGACAGTGTATTTTCGATTATCCATTTTTCATAAGATTTTTCAATAACAGTTTCTTCGAAGGAATGTAGGAGGTTTATGTGTAGGGGAACATGTGAACCTGTAGGGGGTTGAACGTTAAGTGTTCACCGTAATTTCTGCCATTCGAAAATACAACTGCGAAAGATCCTGCCAAGAGTATTATCATGTATAGTATAGATTTATATGGATTATAAAATAGATACAAGGGCTTTTCGCAATATGTACAAAGCCATTGTACGGTATAAATCGCATGACTGCCACCCACATGTGACTCTACTTGTGTCGACGCATAGAAGACGCCCATTTCGTTCTCCACACAGGACGAGGGATACTCGCCTTTATGTTTTTTGTCTTTTCTTTATCTGCTGGGCTGTGTTTAAAGGTGTGCCAGCGCCTGAACGGTGCGTGTCACACGGTTTTTCGCTCCGGCGACTTCAATCCGCCTGCAGGGCTGTCTTCGACTTCACGGAGATACCATTCTTCCCCTAGCCAAAAATAGCAGATAGCTATAGATAGCGAAGCTACTCTTTGAGATTGAAGAGCATTCGATGTCTTAGAAAATATGTAATTCGGCTTTCAGCTTTAACCCCTTGCCCTACAACAACGAGTCCGACTCGTGATCAAGATTTCAAACTGAATCTTCTAAACATGTATTTCCTTAATTTTCTTTAGCGGAAAGTAACATTTTATTTAATTGTTTATCGTATACGGACATTGGAGAATAACTAGGCACGCAGTAACTACAAATTTATCGTTTCTTTTCGTCGTTCTGCGGAGGACAAAGAAAGTCTAGTCACTGTTATTGTAAAATAACATATTATATAGCGGTCTTATCATATATTTTGTTTCAGATGTAATGCAGGGCATTGATGCTTTAAAAAATCTATTAACACGTTCCGTGCCACGTGTACCATTTATGGTACACGCAGACATAGATATTTAATGCGCTAAAAACATTTTTTTTCTGACAAATTTCATTCTGTGAAATATATTTCCTCGAAACTGTACAAAAATGGATCGATGACTGGTTTTCATCAAAAGAGGAACAGTTTTTTGGCGTGGCGTCCACAAATTGCTAGAGAGATGAGAAAATGTATAGCTACCAATACTTTGACTAAAATATTTTTTATCATTTTCATACAATATACAGTAGCACACGAAAGTATTCGGACACTCTTCAAGCCTAAATAATTTTTTCAAAATTGAACCAAACGACTTGACTTTTCTGGAGCAACTAGCAGCATTGATTTACTAAATGATATGCAAAAATAATTGTGAAATAATTCTAATTGGTAGAAATTACGTAGGAAAATAGAAAAAACATTTTTTAAAACATTTTTATTTCAATTCGTAATGAAAATTTAAAATATGCGTCTTTCAGAACTGTGTTAGTTATACACATGCTGAAAATCTCACCGAAATCGATTGACGCGAGAAAAAATGGCACGCGTAGAAAAATGTAAGAATTTCTGTAGTTTAAGCAGAAACTGATCAAGAATCGTGAAAAATTGCGATTTCAGCATTTTCGATGGCACGTAGCTTGTGTGTACATCAATCGATTGTAATGAATTTTTCTGCATGAATATAACTATCATAGATCTACCAGATGCGTCTTTAAAATTTTTTGTGCGTGGCTCAAATAAAAAATATTTAAAAAGTTCCTTTTTTATTGGTCATGTAATTCACATCAATTCCAATATTTACAAAATTTATTTTGTATATCATTTATTAAATCAATGCAACTAATTGCTCAAGAAAAGTCAAGACGTTTGGTCGAATCTTAAAAAAGTTATTTAGATGTAAAGAGTGTCCGAATATTTTTGTGAGCCACTGTACATGCACTAACACATTCTAATCTTTCAGCAAGAATTTTAAAAGTGATTGACTTTTATTACTTGATTGATTGACTGTTCATTATTTGGCTTTGATTGAAATTAAAGAGTGTTAAATCTATGATGTTAACATGTCAGGAGATGATTCTTGGCTCGTAGATGATTATTTTAATTAATTAACGGGTAATTGATATCACTTATGAAATATTACCAAAGTCACATAAACGCTTTTATATACCTCTAATTCATAGAGACAAGTGAATACATTTTGTTTGCATCATACTTTTTAATCATTGTATAACTAAAGATATTAGGACATTCAGTTAATTTGATTCAAAATACATCTACTTAAATCGTATTTCAGTAACTCTGGAACTACCGAACAATAAATCCAACGACATACATTGCTTTTTAATAATGAGACAAGAAAAGTCAAGACGTTTGATCCAATCTTAAAAAAGTTATTTAGGTTTGAAGAGTGTCCGAATACTTTCGTGCGCTACTGTACGTGTATTTTCTATACAAAAATATCAGTTTCATATTTACATAACTGATAATCACCCAGTACGGAATTTGCTACGAACTTGCCACCAAACTTTGCAGTCAAATATAGAGGCATCTGTTTTCACATTTAACTAAGTAGTTGGCAACAAGGTGTGCACCTGTTCGCATCACGCCAGACCTCGATGTCGTGAAGAGGACAGATCGGTTGCAATAAAAGAAGACGTATCCTTGCTAAGCAGCGCTTCACATCGTAAGAAAATGTACGAAAATATTTCAATAGGAAAATGACTGGTTTGCCTCAAAAGAAGAACAGTTTTTTGGGTGTGTCATTCACAAATTATCAGAGATGGGAAAAATATACAGCTACCGTTGGCAATACTTGGACTAAAATATTTTGTATTATTTTCATGCGTGTATTTTCTATACAAAAATATCGGTTTCATGGTTACGTACCTGGTTTAATCTTTGCACAAGTATCGTGCATGTCTCTTTCCTGCTATCGAAACACTACTTATCGAAATATATACAGTTACTCGTTTTAATATTCGGACACAATGGGTTTGGCGATATTAAAGCTTTATTTACTTACTTGAAATATGGTTAATGCTTGAGTAGTGTCTGAATATTAAAACGAGTAATTGTACATACAATATTGTATTTATACAATCGTTACAATTTCACTATCGTGCAATCTGCTTCGGATTGAGTGGCGGTGTTTTTCTCAGAACCGTTCGGTCGGATAACAAAGCAACCCCTTGAAGTCAGTTTCCCACCTTTTCAGGATTCGTTCCCAGGGTCGTGAAAGAAGGAAAGCACGACGGTCGTTCGTCGAAAGGGCACGTCCCTGGTCGGAGCGGAGCATCAGCGTGCATTTTAATATCGTTTTGTTGTCGGCTGTCGTGACAGTGCGTCACACGGAGTCACACCCCGGCGCAGCGAGCACTTCTTAAGACGCGCGACCGTCCCGGCTACGAATTATTTATTGACGCTCAGGCCGATAAATTATTTCCGGCACGACGCGCATAGAGAAACAGCGGCGGGTATCCCTCTTCTAAACGGCGCCATCGTGTTCCCGCAGATAATTTCTGCGTGACAAAGTGTCCTGGCTGCCACATTCTCCTCGTCGACGATCCTAAGCACCGTGTGCCGTATTGTTCACCTCTGCTCTCCTGTCGCCGAGGCCAGCTGATTTCGTTCTATTGTTTTCTGCACCGGAATTAATAAACCTCGCTTAAAAAGTCGACTCCCCGCCGCGATAAATTGATCGGAACGGTTCGACGGCGTTCCATGAAAATGCGGTTTGCTTCTCGACCAGTGCTGACTCAAGCCGTCAAACTGTTCTCGAGAAACACCTACAACGATGGACCACAGATACCAATGAAATTCAATATTCGCTGGCCTAACCGTTTTGACCTGTAATCTGTCACGCCAACACTAGAACACTTTCAAAAAGACGGTAAATCTTTGTAGATTTTAACGAACAACTTAATCTTTTTCGGGACGTTAGAAGAGTCCGATTTCTAGCAAGCGAAAAACAATTTTTTTTTAAATTGCAAGTGGTTAGAATAACGGAGAAAATGTAAAAAGTTGCTTTTAAAAATACGTTCCTTTTAAAAATATATCTCATAGAATTATATACATTCTGAAAATTTAATAAGCTGCAAACGGTTAAAACTGGTGATAATCTGAGTTTAAAGATTTTTTATATTTTTGACGTAGGCCCAAAGCGACCTTTAAAATTATCTTCACAATGGAAATTAGTTTCTCTTATTTTCAAAGACAAGTGTCGATAAAACTCGTATAAACTCACCGGTGTGCTATCTTTAATTTCTCGTGTTAAGATTATGCTAGCGTAGAAGATCTGAGTTATATGTAAAACGTACCTTCTACGAATATGTAAACATAATACATAGAGTGACTTTACTTCATTGAGTTCTCTTAAATGTTCTCTTTCAATGAGTTCTCTTTCTTGGAAGAGAAACATATAATCCGACGCAGACAAAATGACAGCACACTTGGACTATGTTTACATATTCTTCAGTGTTTCGTGAACTTGCACGGAGTTATTACGTTCAATTTCTGTCTAGAGTTTTGTTATATCGCTATCCTCATAATGGGTCGTGGCAAAAAGCTTAGTGAAAGCGAAATTAGTACAATTTTAGCTCTGCGGAAATAAAAGTTGCCTATTACTCAAATTGCAAAAGAAGTTAGTCGCAGTCGAAAAGTTATATATAATTTGCTGAAAGATACAAATGCATACGGGAAGAAGAAAAGTACAGGAAGGCCAGCAACATTATCTGAACGCGATACACGGGCAATAATACGCGCTGCTTCCAATTCTTGTGCCACTGCGAGAGAGATCGCTATGAAAACTGGAGTGGAAACAAATGTACAAAATGTTCGTCGTGTACTCCAGATTAGCAACATTGTAAATCGGACCAGATTAATGGCAAAACCATTACTAAACGCAAGACATGAGGTAAGTTTGTTATTTGCAAAAGCACATGTACATTGGAAAAAGACTTGGAGACAAGTAATATTTACGGATGAAAAGAGGTTCAGCCTTGATGGCCCAGACGGATGTACGTATTATTATCGTGATGATCGTAAACAACCACTAACAAAAATTCGTCGTCAAATGCGTGAAGGTGGAGTAATGGTCTGAGCAGGTATCGTATATAAAGGGAAAACAGAAATTAAGTTTATTCAGGGCACAATGAATAGCGTCCGCTATCTCGAGCTAATAAAAAATCAAATTTATACATATGCAAAACGCATTGCTGTTACACCATATACATTCCAGCAAGATAATGCTGCAGTGCATACTGCTAAAATTGTTAAGGACTATTTTTTAAAGGAGAATATTTCCACTCTTCATTGGCCGGCGTACTCACCCGACCTTAATATCATAGAAAATTGCTGAGCACTGCTTTCGCAAGCAGTATATGCTGAAGGCCGACAATTTTCAAACATAAATGAATTAAAAACTTGCATTGTGACCGAATGGGAAAATTTAGCACAAATAAAAAATAAACAACTATATAAGTCTATACCTAAAAGGATGGTGAAACTCATAGAAAACTAAGGAGGTTCTACACATTATTAGAAAAATATAGTTTTGTACACATATTATTATAAGGAATACGTATACTTTTGTTATATGAAACATGTAGTGGTGTTATATGAAATATATATCTTTATTTTTTAAGTGTGCTATCATTTTGTCTGCGTCGGATTATGTGTTTCTATTCCAACTAAGAGAACTCAATGAAGTAAAGACACTCTATGTTATGTTTACATATTCGTAGAAGGTACGTTTTACATATAACTCAGAGTTTCCCCGCTAGCATAATCTTAACACGAAAAATGAAAGATAGCAGGGGTGTGCTATCTTTTTGTCTGGGAGTGTAGCAAGTCGTTTCCTAGCGAAAAGGAAAGATTTTACTCGAAGTTGCAGCTATTTCGCTATATTTTTGCAAAATAAAGAAGTCGACCGTGCATATAATCGTCTAATATCGTAAATGACAAATTATTTTATTGAACAGTATAACAAAATTACGAATTGCTGAACAAATTACATATCTACTGCCACGTTTCTTATTACCATTAGCCGAGACATTTCTTACATTTATTTAACTTTCCATACGGCGATTACTTCATTAAATATACGAAGTAAATAACGAGTAAGTGTATAAACATTAAAATCTTGATAAGGAATCGCTTATCCTTTTAATATTTTTATCGGCACGATAAATGAATTGGTGCGCAAAAAGAAAAAACGAGTCGCATTATCAGATTGACGATTATATGCGAAGAAAAAAATGTGTTCTCATACGTAGATGTACCATGATAGTGGATTGTACCAATATAGTGACTCTTATTAATATTCGGACATTATGCTATTCAAAAACGATAAATTTCGACATAATTTAGTTCACTGTTTGGTATTAACGAAAGTATGTGTAACAAACAACTAAAATTTATGTTATTACGAACTACAATGATGTTCTATTATATTATAATATAAAACAATAACTCCAAATTTACTATTACAAACGATCGAAACTAGCAACAATTTTTTTAATAGCACACTGTCCAAATATTAATAAGAGTCACTGAGTATCCATTCAATCTACATTCAATAAAGTTTGGATATTTTTAATAAAGCACTTGGAACGACAGGGAGTTGTTGGTACGTTTGATGAAAAAAAAATTCAAAGTGCAAAGAGTTAAACTCACCGACACGAGTCTGATTCGATATTATAAAGTAAGAGGTTAATTGGTTAGACGATTACAATGTTCGGTTAATATTCCTACGGCAGTAAGTCAATTGCCTACCAGTTCTTTGTGTCGATGAAATTTTTGTCCAAGGTAAATTTCAGTCCTCGAGAACGAGGGACGTTTGTTTCGTAAAAAAGTTGAGAGCTGTGTGTTGTGTGGTCGTTTAGCCAGGAAGCCGACCAGCATGACTGTTTTACAAAGAGCTCATTGTGACGTGCGCACGTGGGGTTGGTCAGGAAGGTCACTTTTCAAGGGTTGGTCCTCGAAGTCTAAAGGGAATGGACTGGAAAGCTGATCGTTCCGACGGCCAGGATCATTATAATGTGAGGGAACGAACGTCTTGCGTATTACTCGCTCGTAAGCACAATGCCGCAAAAGCTGTAAAACGTCCGATGAACTAAATATATAGGATCCTTTGACAAGCACGAGCTACTCGAGCCCTGTGCTTTATATTGCACGCCGTTGAGTTCATAAAACGTCATTTGTCCTGCAAGTGATATCGGACATCGTCTGAAAATATCGTTTTTCTAAGCAACAAGAAGCATGAGAGGCCTTTTGCTTTGCTTCGCATTTACAAGCACGATTCTTCTGGTGTTAAACGAAAAGAAAAGGTATTTTTGTCTGTAATTATCTTGCCTAATATTATACAATATGTACAGTGGCACACTCCCTCCTTCGAATCTAAATAACTTTTTAAAAATGGAACCAAACGACTTGACTTTTCCCGGAGCAACTAGAAGCATTGATTTACGAAATAATATGCCCAGATAATTTCAAAATAATTCTAATTGGTAGAAATTACATGAAAAAGTAAAAAAGACATTTTTTAAAACATTTTTACTTCAACAACTGCTGATGCAACTTTTATTATGCGGTTATCGTTCGATCGTAGTCCTTTTTAATTGTGACACTAGTAATATTATACGTAACTATTATAAAAGTAAAACATTCGTTCTTCCAGCAGCAATGCTCGATTGCAGATCTCTATGGAAATTTCGAACGAATTTGCGTTCTGAAGAATGTGAAACCGAAGTAGTAAATACTAATTCAGAGAAACGTTATAGTATCCGTTTCGGAGAACTTGTGTTTCGGAGATCCTTCGACCCATAGCATTCTCGAATTTAAATGGAATGTGCCAGTCGCAAGGTCGCTGAGATTGAAAAAAAGAAAAACGAATGCAAACAACTGTCTTCTATTCCAGTGGTGGCAACAATACGAACCGACGAAGTTTCAACGATTCTTCAAAGGAGGTCGAAGAATAAAAGAACCCTGACCAGGAGAGACTATAACTCATAATTCACCCTGCGGAGAAACTCGCACCTCTTGTCCATTGAAAATTTATGAGCGACCGAGTCAAAAATTCCGTCGGAGAACCGCTTAAAAATACAAGAAGCCGCGACGTGTCGTGATTCTTTAAAACAAATCGGAGCGAGAAAAGGAGAGGGAAATGAAAAATGAAAGTAGAAAGGTCAGATGGAGAAGAATCGTGTGTGAATGTCGAGACACTTCTGGTAACCATCGACTGGAAGTAGGGTGAGTTCCATCTTTCTTCGCTTCGGCCTCCCTCGAGTATAGTAAAACCGTGTGGTGGCCTGTTTTGTATGTATACGATCCAAGGGACGGTTAACTAAGTTGTTGAAACGACGCTTTCGACGCTGAGTACTTTAACTTTGACGCACTCGAGGCTGTACTTACGGCTCTAACGATAAGAGTGTGCTAGTGAACTCAACAGGACTTTTCTGACGAAAAAAAAAGAAATTGAAACGAACCGACTGTTTTGTCTGAAATTTTCTAAACGTTCGACATTTATTCCCTATACTATGATAACAGAAAATTTGTATGCATCGTCGAACGTTAGAAAATAATTTTATACAGGGTGTCCCAGGTTTTAATGTTCAAACTTTGTCAGTATATTCTATGGCACAAAGTAAGAAAATATATTAAGTAAACATAGGTCATATAGAGCTTTATTAAGAAGTTATAACAAAAATACAGAATAGGAATTGTAATCAACTTGCTGTTACTGCGAGCATTGACTTGAATAGATCAACAATATTGTGTTTTTCAGTGTGTTTATGTAAGCTATGTTTACTATTTGAAGTCACCAAACATTGAAACGAATTTTCGCCAGTAATAGCTATTAGCAAGTTGTTGGAGTTCACATCAAAATGCCACAACTATTTACGAATCGAGAATATGCTGATATGCATTTCATGTACGGCTTCTGCAACGGGAATGCGCGAGCTGCTGCAAGGGAGTACCAACGCCGATTTCCTGGACGAAGAGCGCCGTATTACAGAGTGTTCATACATTGTCTTCAACAATTATTAACAACAGGATCCTTCAACTCATTTCGCGAAGGAAATGAATTTAATGGAGTTACAAGGCAACGAAATCGCACTACAAGAATACTGCATTTTTTTATAATAATTCAGCAGGGAGTGTTCGTAATGCCTCGTATGAACTAGAGTTATCACGATCGACTGTATGGCGAACTCTCCACTCTGATAATAGACATCCGTATCATTCAACAAGGGTACAAGAGCTTCTACCAGTTGATTATGAAAAACGATTGGAATTCTGTCAGTGGTACGTGCGTGCAGTGCAACAAGATAATTTGTTTCCATCAAAAGTATTGTGGATCGATGAATCGACGTTTACGAGAGGAGGACTTTTTAACGTGCATAATAATCATGTATGGGCAAGAAGAAATCCACATGTGACGCAAACAGTTGCTTTTCAACATCAATTCAAATGCAATGTATGGGCAAACCTGTACAATGATATGACAGTAGGGCTTTATTTTTGATCGGATCGGTTGACCTCAACTGAATTTTTGAATTTTATAAAAAAACGAATTATCGTATATTTTGAAAGATGTGCCATTGTATTCTGTGCAAAGGATGTGGATGCAATTGGATGGTTGTCCGACACATTACGGGACACAAGTTCGACAATGGCTAAATAATCGGTTTCCTCAAAGGTGGATAGGTCGGGGTGGGTCAATCTCTTGGCCACCAAGATCGCCCGATCTTACGCCACTCGACTTCTATCTGTGGGGAACTTTGAAAGATAAAGTGTACCAAACACGAATAAATTCACGTCGTGAATTGATTCAAAAGATTAATAATGCGTTCACTGAAATGACAGAGAATAGAAACGAAATTCGCACAGTCACAAATTCGATCTTTGGTCGATGTCAATCATGTATTGTCAACAACGGTAGACATTTTGAAATGTATTAATAAACACAGCTTACATAAACACACGGCATGTGCTGATCTATTCAAGCCAATGGCTTGCAGTAACAGCAAGTTGATTACTATTCCTTTCTGTATTTTTGTTATAACTTCTTAATATAGCTGTATATGACCTATGTTTACATAATATTTTTTTCTTACTTTGTGCCATAGAATATACTAACAAAGTTTGAACATTAAAACCTGGGACACCCTGTATATTTTATTAACACTTTAACTGCCCAACTAACGACCTCAAAGATTCCACAAAATCAAAGTAATTTATTTAACGAAGCAACAATTGAAAACTTAAAATGCATGACACAATGTTATCCTTCAACCTTCTTCTATTATCTAGATCTCAATTAAATTTAGTGTATCGAATATATTAATGTACAAATTTATTTTTAAACTTGGCCAAATAATTCTGTCACCCGTATATGGGTGACATGGCAGTCAAAGTGTTAATTGTAGTTGAACTCTGTCTATCCTTTCCCCCAATTTGACTTTGTATTACATTATTCATTTTATTAAAGTTATCGAATTTTATATTATTCAAGCATGTTATAAAGATTCTGCACAATCTGAATAAACTGTAAATCAATGGTAAAAGATCAATACGATGGAAAGATAAGTGAATAACTTTGAGTTTCATCTCGACAATAAAATTGGGATCTGAAATGGGGGAAATTTCAAATAAGATTATTCGCATAATTTACAATTAAGAAAAGCTTTAATGCAAAACCCTACATGATTAACACGACGAACGTTGAGCTAGTTTACTATCATGTTACATTTTATTTAACTGGTCTTTAAAGGTTTGCAAATGTGAAACCGGAATTTATCCATACGTAGTGCTAACTGTCAATATAGTTACCGTCAAACTGCGGCATTGACGTAATTTTCTTGTTTGACATCTGGTGAAGATTTTCAACTCACAACCATACAAGTTTTATACAACAGCATAGTTTTTAATGGCGTTGAACATGTCGAATATTATGCCTGGAAAGTACGATTTGCGAACAGCATTGGTTTTCTGTTACCATTTGAACAAAAATTGCTGCAGAATCGCGTCGAATGCTTGTCAAAGCTTACAGCGAGCATGCTCTTGGTAAATCACAGTGCTTTGAGTGGTTTAAAAAATTCAAAAGTGGCGATTTTGTCATGAAAGACGAAGAACGTGGAAGATCACCGAGAAAGTTTGAAGACAGCCAGTTGCAAGCATCGTTGAAAGCTACAGAAAAGATCCAGAAAATAGGAAAATGGGATTAAAAATGCAACGCAAAATGATTTTGCTTCATGATAATGCATCATCGCATACAGTAAAACTGGAGAACGAAACGATTGAGGCGATTAGTTGAGAAATACATTCGCATGCGGCTTATTCACCAGACATCATTCGGTTATTACTTATTTGCATCGATAAAAAAATGGACGAAAATGGAGTTGAAGGAGAGTTGAAGAGAATTGAGAGGAGAAAAGCGAGATGTTTTTTTTAGCGTGGCATTTACAAATTGTCAGAGATATAGGAAAAACGTATAGACACCGATGGGCAATACTTCGAATAACATTTTTTCGCTCACTTTCATAAAGTAAACATGTATTTTCCATAAAAAAATTCCAGATTCGTATTTACATACCTTGTAAACGGAAGGAATACAATTGTACATATGCAAAAGACTTGCTTACCCCATTTGTGCTTTGCTGATTCAATCGAGTCTATTAAAATAGTGTGAGTATTCCTTAAAAGTATATGAATTCTATGTACCACCTTAATTTGTACATTTAATACCGTCAGTCCCCAGGGATGATAGCGTTTAACATGTTAAGCACACCGAGTATCTAATAAACATTCACCCATCGAATCGACAGTGCAATAATTTTTTCGTCCGTATACTTTCACTTCTGTAAAGGATACATTTCCCGTTCTTATAAATCACGAAAGAATTATTACGAGATTACATTGAGCAACCTGCGGATTAATAACTGGCCAGTTGAAATGAAATATCAGCGTGACACCTCTAAAGTACTTTGTAATCAGACTCCTTTACGATTTATCTTTGGGAACCTTAAATCGAAGACGTTAAAAGACACCGTGGACAGGATTAACAGCAACGCGATAAATTACTATAGCTGCACTTGACAATGCTACGAGCACTGCGTGATTCATTGCCGGTTCGTGACAATGGCGGATACTTTAACGATGCAACAAATTCTCAGGGCACAATTAATGCCTTCCTCTTGTTCTTTTGCCGTCCCTCTTTCGTTTCTTCCGCACGGTTTTTCCATTACTATTCGCTCGTATCTCGAATTTCACCGGTGCAAATTCTGTTATATATGCCCTAATGGCAGTCAACGCGATCTCTCTTCCGCTGGCATTATCGCCCGTGAGAGCTTTCCACGGTAACACGAAGTCCAACTTACGGTGATCTAGGCCTATTTGACGATACAACGCTAATAGAAAACGCACCATCCGGTTTCGCGAACCTATTTTTTTCGCTCAGGGCTACGCACGAGTCTCTTCGTGGTTTGCCTAGAACATTTTATACACTATGCAAATTATGTTTTCCTTGGAATTGCATCGACCTGCAATCTGCAATGCAATTGGTTTCCTTTTCTGTCTGAACTATTTGTCATTTCTTCCTTGATCGATAGCGACGTGGTTGACGAAATATGTTTAACATTTTCATACGTAACCCTGTATGGGCCGAATTTTTGTTTTTAATCCCAAAAAATTGGGGAAACGAAAAATCAGAAATTATAAACCTATATATGCACATGAAAAAACATTTTTCCGTTTAAACAATTTTATTGCAATATATTCACTATGTGACTTTCAGGTAACAACGACCTAAAAAGTTTGCACTTCTGTGTATAAAAACTTAAGCGTGAAATTCCATAAAACAATTTGCACTTGACGTTAAACATTTTATTATTGAAATCTATTTGTTGGATCACATTGCACTGCATACATGTTGGTATAGTCAACTCTATTGCTTATAATTTCCTTGTCAAATAGTTTTCGAAAATAGGTCACAGGATAATGGGGTGCTTCGGGGGCATTAGGACAATCTCCTTTCCAAGGGCGATAACAACTATTATTATTCGACTGGGATAGTGGTTGTCAAACAATTCTTTGTGGTCCTGCGTCTTCCTCATCTGACGAGGATCGAGTACTAAATTCTTCGTCACTGTCAATGACATTTATCCGTCATCGGGGAAATACTATTACATCGTCATCGGACTCGGAATCTAATAAGGAATCATCAGATCTATTACCGCTAATGCGTCTAATTCTAATTCCTCTGTTATTTCTATCTGATTTTGTATTCATATTTTGGGTATATGATGTATAAATCTGAAAACAGGAGACAGCACAAGCTTTATCCTAAATGTACCGAAATCTGCCATAATAGCTCACTGTAACCTCAAAGTTACAAAACTGTATCATAAAAAAACAGTAACAAATTGAAAATTGAAATGCAAACAAATAGGTTGTTATTGATATACGAACCCAGAGCTATTATGTGCACTATTTTTAGTTTGGTAATCACTGACAAAAGCACAAATAATATCAATTGGATCAAATGGTTTCGCTTATTTTTACTGCAGACAATTTGCACAGCATTTATTTTATTATTTCAGGTTAATGAGCCTAGCAACGGTCATAAATATTAATATTGGTTGTCTTGGCAACGTTATAGTTATTTGGTAAAATGTCAATAAATTAAAATGTGACCGGAAAGTTACACAGGTCCATAGAGGATTAATAGAATATTAGATAAATGCTAACACGTTGGCAGCCAAGGCAATACCACGGAGAATTTTATACGATCAAAGATTCAATGAATTGTAGAGTTAAAATTTAATTTATTACTCGTTTAATACTTTGATTGCTATGTCACCCATGTATTTGTACAGTAACATATGTTAGAAAATAAAGGGCACTTATTTTAAGTGCCTTATCATACCATTCAATTTCTGATTACAGTTATTATAACGTCTTCGCCTTTAAAAATGTTGCAGAAGAGGAAAGACAATTTATATCTTTTACACTCCTATATTTATTTCAATACTTAAATAATGATTACGAAAGAATAAAGTTTAATTTCGTCTAAAGAGAAAGACATAATATTTGCGTTTGTTAGAAATTGTTTAACGCTAGAATTACTAAACCAGTCATTTTGACTGGTCCCAAGTTTTTTCTTTCGCAATTATTGACATTATAAAAATGTTTCCATCAGAAATTTTTGGATTTAGTTCTTTAATAACGTACGTGTTATAATAAGAATTATATGAAGTTTTAATAGATGCAGTCTCGTTATTATTAGAAAGCAATGTAATATTAGTAGCAGTTCTAGTATTAAAATCTTAAACACGAATCTGACTAGTTATAATATGGCAAAAGGTTTTTATACGCATTTCGAGCTGCTGTTGTTCTAGAAAAGCAGTGCGTTTATACATTTTTGTTAAAACTTTTTTAAATGCTCATTAGAATTATTAGCAAAATAAAATAAAAAATGTTGATTCATGCTCTAAAATCAGGTTCTCGTTTTTGAAAAGAAACAAAGCATTCTGTGTCGAAATAAATTGCGATTCCATGAAATCTGTATCGTTGGGATTAACGAAAAAAGTAGGCAGAAAAATTATGATAAATGCGGGTCACATAGAAATGGATGACCATAGACAAACAGCAGAGACACATAGTGTTCTTTGTCGTCTCGGTGAGTTGTCGTTGGCGAGGATGGAAGGCGATTATTCGGCGCTCCGAGATCTCGAGTGCGTGTCAAATCGATTGGCACGCTCTACCCGTGATCCAGGTACCTCGTTAGCCATGGAACACCTATCGATATATTATCATGTGACATCTTCGTGCCATTACATTCTCGTCCTGTCGACTATTTTCTCTCATGAATTTTGTTGAACTTTCAGGGGAAAATGATCCCTGCACTGTTTCGTTAACACCTTGTTTACTACGTCACTCAAACGGCGATGACACAAATAATATTTTGAGAGATTTTTGTCATTATTTCATTAAATGTTTCTTATATCCAAAATGAATTTTATTCAAGTATACAGTGGCTTACAAAAGTATTCGGACACTCTTTAAATCTTAATGACTTTTTTAAGATTAGACTAAACGTTTTTACTTTTCTTGAGCAATTAGTTGCATTTATTTAATAAATGATATGCGAAATGATTTTTGTAAATATTGGTATGAATTACATGACCTATAAAAAAGGAACTTTTTAAATATTTTTTAATTGAGCCACGTACAAAAAATTTGAAAGACGCATCTGGTAGATCTATGATAATTATACACATGCAGAAAAATTCGTTCAAATCGATCGACATACACATGAGCTATATGTCATCGAAAATGCTGAAATCGCAATTTTTTACGATTCTTAATCAGTTTCTGCTTAAGCTCCACAAATTCTTACATTTTTCTATACGCGTCGTTTTTTCTGCTTCAATCGAATTGGATGAAATTTTCAGCATGCGTACAACTGACACAGTTCTACAAGACGCATATTTTAAATTTTCATTACGAGTTGAAATAAAAATGTTTTAAAAAATATCGTTTTTGCTTTCCCACGTAATTTTTACCAATTAGAATTATTTAAAAATTATTTTTGCATATCATTTAGTAAATCAATGCTTCTAGTTGCTCTAGAAAAGTCAAGTCGTTTGGTTCAATTTTGAAAAAGTTACTTAGATTTAAAGAGTGTTCGAATACTTTCGTGAGCCACTGTATATTGGCCATTATTATCTATGACCTTTTGCCACATTTGGGATAGAGCCATAATCCTATCGAAATAGAACTTCTGTGATTTATCGGCTAAAAACTTGGCCAAGTGATTTTCACAGCCCTTTCTTGAATCCAGCGTTTTACCATCAAGGTAGTTTTGCAGAAATCAAAATAAACGATAGTCTCATGGTGCAAGGTCTGGGTTATACCGTGGATGCATCAAAACTTCCCAGCCAAGCTCAATAATAGTTCGATTTCGTTACGTTTGAGCAATGATTCGCAGATGAAAACTCGATCCATCAAATTTTTCTCTGTTAAATCATGAGGCACCCAAATATCAAGCTTTTTTTGTATCCAGCCTTCTGAAAATTATCCAAAACGAGTGAATGTTTAATTTCTTAGCGATCTCATGACTACTTATTTATTTCTTACTTTCTTTATTTCTTTCTGCTTATTTTTTCAGTGATTGGACGACCAGAACGAGGTGCACATTTAATATCGAAATTTCCAGAACAGAAGCAATCAAACCATTTACATGCAGTTGCATTTGATAAAGCATCTTGACCGTAAACACCACAAATTTATTCCCGGGCTTGTACAGCGTTTTTACCTTTTTCGTAGTAAAATTGCAAAACATAGTGAATTCTTTCAGAACTTTTACTCATTTTCACACTAATGTTACTTTTGACACGATTGACGAAATACAAAACTGTCTGCATGAAAATTATAGACTGAAATGTCACCTCTCAAATGCGCGTCCGTATAAAGCAGTCTAATTAGTCTTTCCTGATATATGACATCAAATAACATCTATTGGGTTGGAATTTTACACTTTCTTTCGTTTCGTTAACGTGTTCAAAGTATCTAACCTATATTTTTCGTCATTGTTTGGACTTCTACCTTTCATTTAGTAAAAAAATTATATCGAATGGTTCTTTCGTTTTGTTTTTATCCCAATTTTGATTGGCTTTCAATTTAGTTGATATCTGGAGAATACGAGAAGGTTGAAGGTGAACCATTTATCATACATATTAACTTTTCAATTGTTGCTTTATTAAATAAATTACTTTGATTTTGTAGAATTTTGGAGGTTGGTAGTTGGCCAGTTAAAGTGTTAACGCTTAACGCTGAAGACTTAAAATCTCATTTAAATCAGTTTTCTTCTGGCAAAAATCAGAAGTTTTACGAACATGGAATTATGACACTGCTAATTTAATAAAGTTATATTTACAGATAAAAATGTTGAATTTCCCTTCTTATTTAATATTTGCGAACGCTTAGTTGCCAACCTAATATGTTACTTGAGATCATATGATACCGCTTCAGGGAACGATAATAACTTTCGAGCATTCAGAGAACCTCCATTCATCCGTCATAAGATTACATAAACCGCTGTTTTGCGAACATTTAACGCTTTATTCTGTCGGAAGTAACGAGACAGAAGTGAAATTGGGTTCGACACGACACCCAGTAACGTCCGAGACGTCCAAAACGATAAAACGCCGCGGCGCTGGTCCGTGCTTCCAGTCATTTATTCGTTCCTGCGGGCATAATTAATATCATTATTGTGATGTCAACGGGAGGAAACAGTATGAGCACGTCGAGCGTGCGTTACACGAGTAGTATATATACCGACTAGACAGGCTACCGCGCGGGATATGCTAAATACGATCAAACAATGTTGTTTTATGCTAAGTGACCCCTGTCACGCCGAGAAAGACAATGCCGCTTGTCTGTTCTCCGCGAAATGCATCAGGATGTCTGCTCGGCCAGCCAGAAAGAACCTTCTGCTTGGGTATCATTATCTCTGCTCCTTTCCAGATTGAAGGTACCGCCACGTTCTTGCGTCGATCATAATTTTATACAAAATATGCGACGTATTAGGTTGCATATGGATTTCGAACAATGACGTTGAATAAACACAACTTTTATCGAAATAAATTTATCTCTTGTATTATAACGAACCAGGCTCGGGCAGAAAATTTTAAACAAAGTCTGACAAACACAAATGTTTTTATTCTTATGTCTTTATTTCTTTGTAATCAATATTCGAACAAAAAGAGAATATTATCTATTCGCAGGTGTTAAAGATATTAACCCTTTGTACTTGAAGTTTTAACTCGAAAAGCAAGGCATTTATTTCTTCTTATGCTTATGTATAGTGACTAACTTTGATATTCGGACACTATAAAATTTTTACTTTGTCGCATTGTAATTTTGTTGACGATGAAGAAAAAAAAAATTAATTCTAAATTACATTCCTACATAATGTCTAGTTAATAAAAGTATAAATTTTCTTTATATAATTACTAGCGTTTATTAAATATTCTATTTTAAACAAAACAATGTCTGGTTTTAACGTTACAATAATATTCGGACACTTTTAAAAACTGTTACTTTATGAACTAATGTTTACAAACGAAAACTAATTTAATATCGTGTAGGATATACTTCTTGACGAATTACCTCTTTTAATAGTTGAGGCATATTGCAAATTATTTTTTTCAAATATTCTGTACTAATACTCTTCGCTCATCCGATCCAAAAATGTTGAATTTACTCTCATCACTGAAAATAACGTCATTCCACCACGTATCACCACGTAAGTTTAATCTTTTCTTTCTATTAGTTTCATTCGCATACGGTTTTTTCCGAGCAACTTGTCCATTATAACCACATTCTTTTAATGCTCTGCGTATTTTTTGGGGATGCAGTTTCTTTCCAGTCTCTTCTAATAATTCGGCAGCTAATTTTGGTGCACTTAATGTTGGATATTTCTTTATTTTTCTTATCATTTTTCTTTTATCTCGCGTGTCCAAAATTTTTGGTTGGCCTCTTTGCGGAATAGATAGTATTCGGTCTTCATACTTAAATCTTTTAATAATATCTCCCACTGTACTTTTACTAATTTTAAGCATTGCTGCAATTTTCCTTTACGATTCACCTTTTGCATTGTGAAAAATGACAAGTTGGCGTACGTTGTATGAAGTGTTTCCTTTACGTCCGATTATTACCAGTGAACTTAGTGAATATCTAAACACAACTGATTTTGCTAACGCTCGAGACAGTTTACATAGACTGTAATGTTCGTAAACATACACCACACTCGCATTAAATATCGCACTAGCTCACGCAAATTGTTACATTCCGAGGTGTCCGAATATTATTGTCACGTTAAAACTAGACATTGTTTCATTTAAAATAGAATACTTAGTAAACGTTAGTAATTATATAAATAGAAATTATGCTTTTATTAACTAGACCCTACACGGTAATGTAATGTAGAATTAATTTTTTGTTTCTTCATCGTGAACAAAATTACAATGTGGCAAAGTGAA
>CM052093.1:4205348-4217518 GCA_028453745.1 Agapostemon virescens | reverse complement strand
GATATAATGTAGTAACTAATGTATACTAGAATATAATATAAGTATTTAGAATATAGTAAAGTATACTAGAATATGATATAATGTAGTAACTAATGCATACTAGAATATAATATAAATATCTAGAATATAGTAAAGTATACTAGAATATGATATAATGTAGTAACTAATGTATACTAGAATATAATATAAGTATTTAGAATATAGTAAAGTATACTAGAATATGATATAATGTAGTAACTAATGTATACTAGAATATAATATAAGTATTTAGAATATAGTAAAATGTACTAGAATACGATATAATGTAGTAACTAATGTATACTAAAATATAATATAAGTATTTAGAATATAGTAAAATATACTAGAATATGATATAATGTAGTAACTAATGTATACTAGAATATAATATAAGTATCTAGAATACAGTATCTAGAATAGTATAATATATTAGAATATAAAGTAACGTGTTTAGTATAATATTTAATTAATGAGTATATATAATATTCTAGCATATAATATACTGTACCAGAATATAGCACAATATGCTATTTAATAATAGTATTTTCTAGAGCATGGTATAACGTACTATATAATATATAATACAAGAAAATGTGAGAACAAAGAGTAAGTAAAATTTAAAAACATAATAGAAATTTTCTAGTATGTTTCAACAATTTCTGTCAAACATTTTACCATCATAAATTTAATATATCATTCGTTTAATTACAGTATCGACGTTCATTATCGCTATCAAAACATTAACGATCCCGTTTCAATAACTGTTTATTAGTACATAAGATAATCGCTGATTCATTGAGTATCAAGGGAGCACACTGGCAATGAATCTCTGCGTATCTTAACTGCGCTCGGTTATACGACGGCTACGATCGGAATCTGATATGCCGATATGCGAAATCTTGCAAAAAGCGAAACCGTTCCAAGATCATCTCGAAATCTTCCTGGCAATGCTTTACGACCGATCCCCCCATTACCTAGCGTTTATTACATCTAGGCCTTCTACGGTACAACGCAACCCGATGGCTCTGCAATTACGCGAGACAGTCGATGCGCTAATTAATTAGGATATAAAATAGTCTTTAACGGAGCGAGGAAGCAGTAAAGATAACCGTCTCCGACGATAAATATCGTGTCGATACCTCGGATACAAACTAACGAGATGAGGTTGCATCAACTGCATCGTGGTACCGTTCACCGTAACAGGAGAGTTAGCCGATCGGCAAAAACGTCACCGAGAATCCGGATGTTCCGCGTTTCATTCAACCGAATAGCAAACTCGAGAGTATCGCGAGCATAATTCCCGTTTGAAGGAACTCTAATCCTGCGAAAAGTATACCCCCGTCCATAAATATTTAAACATTCGACAAAGACACATATTTTTTAAAATAAATTCCAACAAAGTTTGCTGGCTGCAAATATGAAAATTTTCATTAGTGCAAACAAATTAATGGTATACATCCACTCTAGTATTATTGGCACAAATATTTCGCTACCAAAAGTAAAAACAATTGTACGAAATATGACTTCTATATAGTATTAATATTAAACTGTAAACGATGGGGAATAGTCTATGTTACGTACAATTTAAAATTTGTTATTAATTCATTTTCCTTTGGGACAAAAGAGTAACAGACGAGCGGTGGTTTTTTACTTTTGCTAGCCACTGTAATTACATCTACTTATGAATTACAAGATGCAACAAAGTTTCTACAAGATGCTAATAGTACAGCCTCGTTAAACTCTTTACACTCTAAACTATTTTAATATACTAGGTGTATGCATAAGTTTTTTCCGGTTTTTTGATAAAAAAGAACACGTAATTTTCAAGGGAAATTAATTTTTTTTTTATTCAAAATATTGGCCATCGGCTTCTACACATTTCGTCCATCTTTCAGGTAATTTATGAATACCATGCCAGAAAAACTGCTTGTCTTTTGCGGCAAACCATTCGTCGAGCCATTTTCCAACTTCCTCGAAATTGCTGAAGTGCTGCTCTGCGAGCGCGTGCCCCATTGACGCGAAGAGGTGATAGTCAGATGGTGCCAGGTCTGGGGAGTACGGCGGGTGTGGTAGGATGTCCCATCCAAGCGATTTCATAGTGTCTTTCACTTGTTTTGCTGTGTGAGACGGCGCATTGTCGTGTAACAAAATCACTTTGCCATGTCTTTTGGCCCATTCCGGTCGTCTTTCAATTAATGCGTCGTTTAAATTAATCATTTGTTGGCGATAGCGTTGTGTATTAACAGTTTCTCCGGGTTTCAAAAGTTCATAATACACAATACCGGTCTGATCCCACCAGACACAGAGCATGGTCTTCTTGCCGAAGCGATTTGGTCTTGGTGTTGATGGACCGGCTTCGCCATGTGAAAGCCATGATTTTTTCCGCTTTGGGTTTTCAAAATAAATCCATTTTTCGTCACCCGTCACAATTCGATACAAAAAGGATTTCCTTTCGTAGCGTTGAAGCAGCATTTCACAAGTGACTTTGCGATTTTCCATTTGACGTTCATTCAAATTGTGTGGGACCCATTTACCGAGTTTGTTGATCTTTCCCATTGCTCGTAAACGTCTGCTGATTGTTTCTTGTGATACTTGTAATGCTTCTGCTAATTGCCGCTGAGTTTGAGTTGGGTCATCATCCAATAACTCCTGCAATTGCTCGTCTTCGCATTTTTGTGGTCTACCAGAGCGCTCACTGTCTTTCACATTGAAATCACCACTTTTAAATTGTCGAAACCATGTCTCACATGTTCTAATCGATGGAGCGTGTTCACCATATGTTTCTACCAACAAACGATGACTTTCGACAGCCTTTTTCTTTTGATGAAATAAGAAAAGCAATGCGTGCCGCAAATGTTCTTTTTCAGGCACAAAACTCGACATGATTACTGAACGATAAAACAAAGACGCCAGTTCTTGGCAGACTCAACTTATGTGTGTTTGTAGTTTTATGTTAGACGAACAAAATGGTATATGTGTCAAATTAATACGCTGCGTACTTTTCACTGGCGCCATCTCTTAGTCAAACCGGAAAGAACTTTTGCATACACCTGGTATGTTGGCAGGGTGTACTAGAAAAGGAGGGAGCAGTAAAAATGGAGTATTTTATAGAAAATAGAAATGTATTTTTCAATCGATCAATCCATACTGTTGTACCTTGGAATTTTTCAATCAATACCACATATTAAGTAGAAAATCCTTAAAAATGGAAATTTTGTCTTCTTTGCTAAACTCAAAATTCCCACATCTTATTTTTATTCGTAAAAGAATTTAGGAAGACCGATAAAAGTTTCTTGGCTTTGTCGTTACTAGATCTTGAATTTTATGCATTCATAGATAAAAGAAGTAGACGTAATGTAAATAAAACTAGCAATTGAAAGGATCTAAAGACGCTAATGAACTGCATTCAACTTATTCAAATTATAAAAGGAAGAATACAATTTATATTTCGCTTCTACTTCTTGCAATTTACGGAAACGATTTTTATGTTGCATAAATATCCGCAGTTTAATCGTTATCTATCGAATGGATGCTGGAAGATTTAATAAAAGTCGGTTGCATTTGCAACGTAGATGCTATAGTTCCCGGTTGTGAGCGCATTGAATGCTCAATAAGTCTTGCGACGTTATTCCCTGCTGTGTCCAATGATCCAGCACCGATCGAGACATAATCACTATCATTACACCACCTTGTTGCAATTGAATCTGTGACGTTCGCTTGCTACTAAGAAAGTCATGAAGCAGTTCTAATTAAACTAGCCAGTACTTATTACTTCTTCTCCTTTTACTTTAGCATAATTTTATTTCTTAATTAATTAAGGCATGCTCGAGCAAATGCTGTGGCAATGCGGAAAATCACGAAGACAGTGCCTTAATATCAAGCTGAAATTGATTGCCTGACAAGGCAGCAATGAAACGAGTTCATAAAGAACCAATGAAACGCGTACGGAAACGTTTAATGCACTTGCATGCATCAGATATATAAAGTTGCACAGCTCGAAAGACAACGATGCGTTAGATCGAATGTGACTCAGGATATTAACTCCTTCGCTCCAAGAAAGTTAATATCTTTCCTCTACAGGAAAATCCAAGATTGCAACTAATGTGGCTTTTTTAATTCGTTTATCGTAACTGTGAAAGAATTGTAACTGAACAACATTCTTCGATTCATGTTAGTCAAGAGAATTTGCTGTATGTGATTGTTTCTTGTTTATTTTTGTATAAGGGATACACTAGTGTATCCTGGAATGTTCGAGTGTATTTGTGTATACTCTGGAATATTATGATGCATTCTAGTACCCATTAGTCCATTCTTGTATATCCTCGTGCATTTAATATATTATTGTATTTCCTGGTAGATTCCATCATATTGTTGTATATTCTGCTATCTTATGTCATATATTGCTATATTCTGCTTTATTCGAGTATATACTGCGATATTCTTGCATATTTTTGTATATTGTGGAATATTATGGTGCATTCTAGTGCATTCTAGTCGATTCTGATATATCCTGGTGTATTTTACAATATTATTGTCTATCCTGGTACATCCTAGTATATTCTTGTATATTCTGTTATGTTATGCCATATGTTGGTATATTCTTCTTTATTCGAGTATATTCTGGGATATTCTAGTGTATTTTTGTATACTCTGAAATATTATGATGCATTCTAGTACCTATTAGTCAATTCTTGTATATCCTGGTGCATTTGATATATTATTGTTTTTCCTGGTAGATTCCAGCATATTGTTGTATATTCTGGTATCTTATGTCATATGTCGGTCATATTGATCATTTGCTGCAAGAACAACGTAACTCAAAACCTGTATTTAATATTAGAAATTTGTAGGCATTATTTTATTGTTAATAACGAGATTGAATTTATTACACAATTCATTATCTTGCGATTGTAATTGTGTAAAATTTATTGAAAAATATTTCGTGAAAATGTTTTTATAATTTCAATATATTGCGAAAGAAGCCATTTTGAACTATCAAATAGTTTCAGTATTCAGTGATTGGTGCACAAAGTTTGGTTTTGGAACAATAAAAAGATACGTAGGTGTATCGCGTGGTTGAATTAGAAGTCAGATAAATCCGTGGTTATAAACAATGAACAAGGCTCGACACGAATCGGTGCTTTGCTAATGAATCGTGCAAGAATTTACAACTCGGTGCACCGTGGTTCTGGTACCACGAGACACAATGCACCAGCTTTCCATGGTTTCTCTAGGGAAATCAAATACCAAATGTCTCAGTGTCGAAATGTGCTATTGTCGCCTTTCTATTACCGAGTGTAAATATTTCAACAAGAAAAACTGTAAACTTAAAAGACCATCCTCCCACGCGAACATTTGTTGCTTATTGTTACTAAGATCCTTTCCCTGTTCACACAGAGAAAATATGTATTATATTTGAAATTAATTTCATTAAACTAAGGCTGTGAACTAAAGAAAGTAACTTAAACATAGTTAGAATACGGTATAATTATAATTACAATACGGAGACGACACGGAGTCGTGAAGTTTGAATTTAAAATATAAATGTTCTAGTTAAAATCAAGTAAACAAATTTCTCGAAATATTCACTGCGTTGCATTCATGTTTAAATATTTACAAGTGACTTGTAAATGTTATAGCACAAGTCATTCATGCGAATGCTTCACGAAATTGTAAAAGTAATGTTACCGTGGAATATTATTTATACAAACCAAGTTGTAGAAAAATACAAGTTTATGTACATATTTTTAAATACTACCAGTGGAATGCTAGCTTCATTCTTCGAATAGTTGAAGCAACAGAAACAGCGTGATATGTTAATTTTATATATCCATAACCGGTAAATAGTGAATTTTATGTTTCTGTCTCGAAGGTGTATGCGAGTGAGCCTCGATCAAAGTAGAATTTTAATTGGACGGATGAACAATTAAAAAGCTGGGGAGAACGTGTGCCATATTGGACTCAGGTTGTAACCTGTATTCCCCGTTGATGTTATTAGGGTGTTTCTTAATTTCGAATGATTCCCACAGTTTCCTGGGAAAAGTATCCCTTAGTTCTGGCTAGAACTTTGATTTTATTGAAAAATATTGCGTGTCCTGTTGTTAGTTGGTGTTCCGCCACATCTGATTGACACAGCGCTTCACATCTTACAAAAATGTATGAAAATGGCTCGATGACTGGTTTACCTCAAAAGAGGAACAGCTCTTTTGGTGAGACATCGACAAATTGTCAGAGAGATGGAAAAAACGTATAGCTACCGATGGTAATACTTCGAATAAAATATTTTTCATCATTTTCACACAATGTATTTGTATTTTATATAGAAAAATTCCGGTTGCATATTTACATACCAGAAATACACCAGCTAATTTTAACCCTTTGCATTCCAAGTAATTTTAATTCCTAACTCGAAACATTTCTTTGTCCTAGATTAACACCATTGTACGTGGTTCGTCTCCTTTCGCGAATACCAAATTTATTAATTTTAATCGTACGTAGCACACTCCAATTTTTACTAGCTTCTTAAATACAAACATTGTAATGCAAACATTTTTTTTTAATAATACTCTGCCAATTTTTAACGTCCTCTCAGAGGAGCCATCGGAGTGCTAAGGGTTAACACTAGAACTATCAAACCAGTCAAAATGACTGGTCCTCCCTATTCTTTGTAATTACCGAAGTTGTAAAAATGGTTTCATTATTAAAATAAACATGTATTTTCCTATACGAAAATTCTGCTTTTATATTTACACACCTGGTAAAGGGTGTCCCAAAATTAACGCAAGGTTTGAATTAAATAGAAAACACAATTTTTAGTCTTTAGATTGTTATTTTTTCATTGAATCATAAAGTACATAGGATAGGGTTATTTATGGAATAACACATCGGGCAAATGGCATCCACGGCTTTATTGGAACATACGCACTGTCTTGTCGAAATTTTTCATGACCTTTCTGCACAATTATGGTTGAATTTCGTTGATGCAGCGTTTAATTTCCTCTTGTAATGCACGGGTGGTTGTAGGCTTGTTGACATAGACCATTGACTTCAAATAACCCCATAAGAAGAAATGTAATGGTGTTAAATCACACGATCTAGGGGGCCAATTCTGATCACCGAAACGAGAGAGTACACGACCAAGAAATGTCTCGTGCAGTAATTGAATTGTTTCACTGGCTGTATGTCATGTGGCACCGTCTTGTTGAAACCACATATTGGCCACATCAATAGCATCCAATTTCGGCAGAAAGAACTGTGTTATCATGTCGCGATATCGAGCACCAGTAGCAGTTACTGCTTGACCAGCCTCATTTAAAAAAAATTATGGTCCAATGATGCCTCCAGCTCAAAATCCGTACCAAACAGTGACACGTTGTGGGTGCATTTGTTGTTCGACAATCACATGTGGGTTCTCCGAACCCCAAACACGGCAACTTTGGCGATTAACAAAGCCATCAAGGTGAAAATGTGCTTCGTCGCTTAGAATGATTTTGCTCGAAAAATCAGGATCCACTTGTTGATGTTCAATAATCCATTTCACGAACTCTCTTCGCTGTTCATGGTCATTAGGCTTCAGTTGTTGTGTTAATTGAATTTTGTAAGCATGGAGACACAGATCTTTTGTGAGTGTACGCTGTAGAGAGCTTCTTGAAATTTGCAATTTTTGTCCACGACGCCGAATCGATGTTCCTGGGTTTTCATCAACACTCTCACACACTGCTGCGATATTGACATTTGAACGGCTTGTTTTTGGACGACCGGTGTGTTTAGTGTCTCCAACTGATCCAGTCTCCCTGAATTTTTCAATTAATCTTTTCACAGTTGACGAGGTTAAAGCACTATTTTCACCATATTTTGTATAAAATTTTCGAACTGCGGCCGCCAAACTTTCATTATTTTTTAAATATTGTTCAATAATGAAAACACGTTGTTGTATCGTATAATGCTCCACTTTTACTAACCCTAAACTCTCACCTGTCAAATTGTCCTTTTTTCGGGGTTGCCAATAATTTCCTGCAAAAGTGGCGGCAAATTCAAATCTTGCGTTAATTTTGGAACACCCTTTAGAATGTTAATTTAACCATGGGCTCAACGAATGAACCCAACAACGCGCGTGCGACGCGCCATGAAAATCGGCGACCTGTTGATTCGACGATTAAGGAATTCTGTTTAATATATTCACGTGTGGAACACAGCTGGTACTCCAATCCGCAAATAGTCCCGCCGTTGAAATCACCAGCAGCATTATGTCACTGGAATGCTAGAACGAGTTGCGATTACGGTCATCGTGGCGTCGCTCGAACATTCCCAGAATCGCCATTGGCCAATCGTTCGGGCAATGAAACCGAACCCTTTGACCTGTTTCTAGCCTCAATTCGCATTCCGGAATCGTAGAATAAGCGGCGCAGACAGTCTCATTAAACGCTTCTTGACAAGACCGAACCTTCGAACGGCGCGGACGGTGAAAGTGCGTGCATGTAGCGCGTTCTTTCCACGTCCGATACGAAAACGCGATCGAACCTGGCCGACATTAATTACAATGGAGCACATACGTGAAATTCGCCAGTAATTCCGACACCCACGCAGGAATATAATAGCTGCAGGTTTCGCGATGTGGGACCGTACCAAAAATAAATAACGATGTTCGTACCCTTAAACACATAATCCTCATTTTACGGCGCAGAAAATCGTTCGGGAACAAAATTATGGAAAAAAGGGATACTCGCATGATAATAACAATTCCGATGGGCATCTATTGAATACAAACATGATCCCGAAAAATTGAAGGTACGTTCATACGGTTTTCGATGCTGAAATTTGTATGCACACCGTTTATATCTATTATTTAAATATTATTATATGTAGAATATAAATATGAATATACTGGTTTTAATTATGACTTCTTGCATTTATGAGATAAATCAGTAAACCGAATTGAAAATGTTAAAAATATTTAAAGTAATTAAAGATTTTTTCGTGTTAGCTTAAATTAATTGAAATTACTAAGGGAAGAAATAATTGTTTATCCTGATCCCTGTAACTTAAAGATAATTCCTATGATTTTTATTTTGCACCAAAGTCGATAGCCTATAAATTATAATGTACCGGTGATGTCATGTCCAATAAGTGAACGTCGTTTTCTATGTATATAATTAACAGAACTGCTGCTACGAGCCTTATGAACGTCTACAGTCTCTTAAGCATTGATGAAGCTGTAGTAATAGAAATGCGGTGAAGCCACTTTTCTAGATATGTAGATATCATTCGCATCTGCAGACGTCAGTAATGAAAACTGCATAGTTCATTTTGTGGAACAATAATATAAATTCTAGAAATTATCGTTTTTTTCGATAAAGCATACGTAAAAATTAAGTAACGTGCGGGGATGCGTTATGCAGATCCTGTGATTCAAAATAGAAGCTAAACTTTAACCAAGCTGGAATGAAAAGTAATGCTTGAATAATTTCATTAATAATTATCAAATATTGAATCTTAAAGTATGTACATGTCGGATTTCACTTTGGGATAAGTTTGAAGTATTTCTGAAGGTATGATCGCAAATAGGTTTTTGCTGCTATCGAAAACAGGACAGTGATCTATCTATCTGTTGGTGTCACAACTTGTTGGCATTAGTTTGTTCGCATTCCGGTCGAATTTCATCGGAGGCGCGAAAGAATTGCGGCGTTGTCGCATGATTTCAATAAGCCTCAATAGTCCGGCCTTTCATCTACACTCGGTTACGTGATTCTGTGCTAATAATTCACTGTCACCGATAGTTATCATGGTGACCGGTGAGCACGTCGCGCAGATCCGTGCTAATATTTCTAGATTTACCACGGTTAACGCGTAACGATGCCGAACGGTACAAAATGGTAACTTTCCAGTCGACTTTGCTGCGCCGGCTCCGATAAGAAATATTCAGAATAAATCTAGGATACGCGATGGTTTTCAAGCAGAAACGTGAAGTGCTAAAAACTGCAGACAAAATCACAAAGATGTGCTAAAACGATTCCTACGAGTGTTCCATATCGATACGAATTGATATCGCGAATGAAAATAATGCAATATGTTTCCTTCTTAATCCTCTATGGGCCGAATTTTTGTTTTTAATCCAAAAAAATTGGAGGAACGAAAAATCAGAAATTATAAACCTATATATGCAAATGAAAAAAAATGTTTCCATTTAAACAATTTTATTGCAATATATTCGCTATGTGACTTTCAGGTAACAACGGCCTATAAAGTTTGCACTTCTGTGCATAAAAGCTTAAGCGTGAAATGCCCTAAAACAATTTGCACTTGACGTTAAACATTTTATTTTTGAAATCTCTTTGTTGGATCACATTGCAGTGCATGCATATTGGTACAGTCAACTATATTGCTTATAATTTCCTTGTCAAATAGTTTTCGAAAATAGGTCACAGGAGAATGGGGTGCTTTGGGAACATTAGGCCAATCTCCTTTCCAAGAGCGATAACAACTACTATTATTCGTCTGGGATAGTAGTTGCCAAACAATTCTTTGTGGTCCTGCATCTTCCCCATCTAACGAGGATCGAGTACTAAATTCTTCTTCACTGTCAATGACATTTATCCGTTGTCGGGGAAACACTATTATATCTTCATCGGATCTATTACCCCTAATGCGTCTAATTCTAATTCTAATCCGAAAATAGGAGAAAGCACAAGCTTTATCCTAAGTGTACCGAAATCTGCCATAATAGCCCACTGTAACTTCAAAGTTACAAAACTGTATCATAAAAAAACAGTAACAAATTGAAAATTGAAATGCGAACAAATAGGTTGTTATTGATATACGAACCCAGAGCTATTATGTGCACTATTTTTAGTTTGGTAATCACTGAGAAAAGCACAAATAATATCAATTGGATCAAATGGTTTCGCTTATTTTTACTGTAGACAGTTTGCACAGCATTTATTTTGTTATTTCAGATTGATGAGCCTAGCAGCGGTCATAAATATTAATATTGGTTGTCTTGGCAACGTTATAGAATTAAGATTTATGCCATCTCACGAAAAAGGTATAATTATTTGGTAAAATGTCGATAAATGAAAATGTGACCTGAAAGTTACACGGGCCCATAGAGGGTTAATTTTACCGTTTTAAGAAATAGGAGTCATTTACATTTACGGATTGTTATTTATTTGTATGTGCAGCTAGAATATATTTTAGCTAGATAATAACTGAGCCCTCTAAATACAGTTCACGACCGAAGCAAAAGATCCAGAATCTTTTAAGTCATTATTCGAGATGGTCAAGTAAGCTAGAACACACTATCGATAAACTAAAATGTCACCTGAAAGTTACACGGGCCCATAGAGGGTTAACACGAAGGGGACTGATCTCTTGTTTGTTCAAAGTATCACCCACACACCTAAATTTAATTTTTCACAAATTGACTGCCATGTTAGTAATTAAAACGAAAGAATGCAGAACGGTTGAAGAAACAATCATCGCGATGCATTCCACTTTTACAATTTTAATTTTATTTATTGAATTACACCTATTTCGTTGGGTTTTCTAAAGGTGGTAATTTGCCAAGTGACGTGTTAAAAACCGCGCGAGTAGAACACTGTGGGAACGTTAACCTGTGAATTTAACGATTAGAGACAACGTCTCAGTTCCAGCAGCAAGCATTCTATTATTTGCGAAATCTCAGCACGGTCTGGACGAGATATAACTGAATCGGCAAGTCGGTTATTAACACCTTGCCTGATTTTATTGCCTCAAAGTATTCCCGGCAATTATGTCGTTACACGTTTTCTGATAGCGATCGGACAATCGATCTTGCAACCGAGATTGCAACAGGGACGACGTTATCTGCGATTTCCATTATTTCAATCAAACCACGAGTTCCGTTAACTGCTTGGCAACGAGTGATTTCGCGTGAGCCTATCTTTCCGTACGTTTACGGTTCTCTCAGTGTCAAATTCTTCGACCGAGATTTTATCTGTCGGCTGCATAAATCGTACGATTAACGCATTGCCGGCCAGCTATTTGGCAAATTCGAACAGTGGAAAACGTACGATCGTTTAACACTAAACCCAGCGAGCCGTAAAACTGTACGCTGCCTTGTAAAAAGTACAAAAATTAACTTATCTGAATCCTGTTCGATTCTTTTTATAATATGT
>CM052093.1:4182357-4204848 GCA_028453745.1 Agapostemon virescens | reverse complement strand
ATAGGAACAAAAGTATTTTGTAATTCGCAATATCACTTACATTTTTTAAGCGTCAAACTTTTCATTTCAGAGCGTTCGAATACTTTCATGATTCACTGTATGTACCTAGGCGATATAATCGAAAATCCAATTTTTCCAATTATACTCAAGAGCGGATCGAATTCAACGGCCTTAGCACGATTGGGAGTGGACTATTGAGACCTCTGCCACTCAAAGAAATCAATGAATACAACGGATTTAATGAACCCGATCGATCGGAAGCCGCACGTCCGACATGAGAGAACGATCGAATCAAGTTCAAGGTAACTCTCTGGTAATGGAAATACAAGTCGTATTCCATTTGGAGATGCTTCAAATGCCATAGGCAAGTGCAAGCTTCCTTAGAAGGTCGTCGATCCTTTTGCGGGAAATGACGGTACTGTTCGTCAGATTAGTCTTCAGAAAGATCAATTTACCGGAAATCCGCACGCCCCCGTAGATGTCACGTTCTTGTACACCATTAAAACGTCCTGATTATTTTGTTCCTATCAACCGCGATCCTCTATTGTTTAAAATCTCACGTTATTGGTACACTGTGGATTTTATGCATTTATTTCAAATAATTAACAAGCGAGAAACACAACTGCAAATATGTTAGGATTTAACCCTAAGTTTATGGAGCATTAACAGCGACTATTTTACATTTCTTTTGTAAGGATAACTAGAATGTGTCTATTCAATTTTTCAGGCCATTATTTTACAATTCTTCAAAGTCCATGGTTCATGATTGGAAACTTTTTAATGGATCTCTCAACGTTGACAGCCATTTTTATTGCGAATCAACTGGGCACCCCTCAGTAACGGTGCCTAATAATTTCATTAAAAATTACAATGTAAAGGCAATTTTTAAGCTTCATTTTGTTACAGCACAATTATTGGAAGTCCTATTAATAGGCTTCCGGTCGGTAAAGTGATAAAATAGACTGAAACAAATGAATCCATTGATTTAATGGATGCAAATTTATAATCTTGATAATTGCAAATAGAAAGTAACAGAATGCATCGTTTCGACGCATCGCGTAAGTCTAGTGTTAACTATGTTGTTGCATTGTCTTTTATATCGAGTACGCGACATTTACACAGAACGTACCGAGCTAATTAAAATTAGCTGGTGTATATCGTCGCATGAAAATGCCAAGATTTAATTTATTTGGATTATTTGAAATTTTCATTACAAAGTATACTTGAATATAGAGATCTATCGAATCGATTTTTGTGGAAGCAATTTTATAACTTGAATAATCGTGAAATAAAATATCTAAAAAGGGTCGTTTGACTGGCAGTGGTAGGTTTAATATTAACCCTTTGGTCGCCAAGCAATTTCAGTTCAATTTCATTTTACGCGGTTCATTTCGTTTCATGCATATCAAATTTGTTACTATTAATCGTACGCGCAACACTTCAATTTTTACTAACTTCTTAAATACAAAAATTGTAATGCAACAATTGTTTCAAATAATAGTCTGACAATTTTTAGTGTCACCTCAGAGAAACCATTGGACTGCTAAGCGTTAAATCTGCTTGTTCGCGCAGCGTTGTATTTGGCAATTTGTAGAGTATAAACGAATTTAATAAAACGTTAACCGTTTTGAATAATAATGATAAACAATTCTTACCAATACCTCGGTGTCACGATTCGAGGGCAAAGAGTTAATAGCCGAATGCATGGTTTCGAAGTACAGTGTTTATGCAACGCCGATATAGATCTTTCGCTTATTCTAGAAAGACCTGTTTACAAAGACCTGTTCGACGCGCGATCCTTGCGATCCTGAAAACAGTATGTCATCGCGACGCACAAATTCCTACTACAATTTTTGTTCTGGTTCCGTTCGAGCCAGTCGACAGTCTCGTACTTTCCACTCGAGTATAATCTCGCGTAGGTGGCATACGATAAAGAAATTTGCTGCTCGCTGGCCGCGGACTCAACGATCATATCGGTAAAACCAACAGCGGCAACGAGCACGGCACAACGAGGAAGCTATTGACGATCGACAGGGTCGACGTGATCGAGGCGCAGCTTCCGGTATTACATTGCGACTATCGGGAACGAGATATCGGAGGAGGCGCGTATCGATAGTATGCACCGGGAGAAATACGAGACTGCAGAGGTGCTCGGTCTCGCGCGAAGTATACCGACGTCGACGACGAACGCGGGATCAACATGATGTAGAATGTCGTTGGCAAGGCTCGAACAGGTAGTCGAACACTGCCTTACACACTTTCGTTCGAACCTTTTCGATCCAAGGTTTTCTTATTTCGAATCTTCTCTTTCTTTTCACCTTCAACGCGTCGAATGCCGAGCGAACTTTGTGTGCTTCGGATAAGTTTCATTTATTTTGTTCATAAAAGTGATCGATGTAGCAGGTCTGTAAATACGAAACCGAAATTTGCTCATACGTAACGCTAGCTGTCAATACAGTTCCCGTCAATCCGCGACATTTACAGCCAGTTTCTTGTTTTCACATCTGAGAAAGATTTTCAATTCACAATCACACAAGTTTCATAGACCAGCATGGTTTTTAACCGTTTGAGTCACAGGAGGAATTGAAAAAACACTGTCAAAGATTCCCAAACAGTTCAACCGCGCTTTCTCTAAGTGAGCACGAAAAGACCTAAGCAGTGCGATGGCGCTTGTTTTATTTTATGTCAAGAAATATCAAGCGGCGCGATAGCGCTTTATTTATTTCATATCGATGAATCCCAATCGGAGCAATAGCGCTTCTTGTATGTGTTAGGTAACGTGCAAAATCACGTTTGCAAAGTGATCGGATGTATTCTTATAATATTTTAATGTACTATTTACATTAAAAGGAGCTGTGTGATGTACTTGCGTCAGTAAAACTGAGCGCGCGACTTCGACAATCGGTAACGCACCGTCAGTTATCCACAATGCCTGAAATATGCTGGGTTTTCTCGACAGAAAATGTCAACAGCGCGATCGCGCTGTTTGGAACTCAAACGGTTGATACCGTTGAACATGTCGAATTTTGTGCCTGGAAAGTGCGTATCGCTGGAAGTTATCTCCAACTATACACTTGCGCCGCAGACATCGAAACATAATGAAGAATCAAATGAAACATTGATTGGCATGTCTATAAATATGAAACCGGAATTCGCCCATAAGTGGCGTTAGCTGTCAATGCAAACATCCTCAAACCGCGTCATTGACGTCACTTTCTTGTCTTGACGTCTGAGAAATATTTTCAACTCTCAACCATACAAGTTTCATACAACAGCGTAGTTTTTAATAGCGTCGAACATGGCGAGTTTTATGCCTGGAAACTACGATTTGCGGATAGCATCGATTTTCTGTTAACATTTGAAGAAACTGCTGCAGAATCGCATCGAATTCTTGTCGAAACTTGCGGTGAGCATGCTCTTGTTGAATCGCAGTGCTTTGAGTGGTTTAAAAAATTCCAAAGGGGCGATTTTGACGTAGAGAAACGAAGAATGTGAAAGACCACCGAGAAAGTTTGAAGACAGCGAATTGCAAGCATCGTTGGATAAGGATGACGCTCAAACGCAACAATAACTCGCGGATCAATTAAATGTGATACGAGAAACCGTCTCCATACGTTTGGAAGCCATGGGAATGATCGAGAGGATAAAAGAGGGGGATTACAAGACAACACACAATGATTTTGCTTCACGAAAATGCGCCATTAGACACAGCAAAACCGGTCAAGAAAACAATTCACTTGCTTAATTCGGAATTACTTTTGCATGCGGTTTGTTCAGCAGACTTGGGACCATTCGATCATTACTTATTTGCACCGATATGCACTTACTGAACAGCGCTTCGCATTTTACGAAAATGATTTGAAAATGCTTGATGATTGGTTTGCTTCAATAGAAGAACAGTTTTTGATCGAACAGTCTTGAACTGCTGGTAAAAATGATGCGCTGGTGTTTCCAATAATTATTAGGTAAATCGGAAAGTTCCGTCCGTGTTTTTACAAAAAGTAAAGCTTTATTCATGAAGAAAATAAAAAAGTACGTTAATCAAAATATTGTCCATCGTTAGCGATGACTTTTTCCCATCTTTCGGGCAGCAAGCGAATTCCGCGTCGAAAGAATGATTCATCTTTGGAGGTTATCCAGGCGGAGATCCATTTTTCGAGATCTTCGTACGAATTAAATTGTTCTTCAGCAAGTGCGTGTGCCATCGACCGAAACAACTGGTAGTCAGATGGGGCACAGTCTGGTGAATAAGTCGCATGTGGTAACACTTCCCAGCGAAGTGCTTCTATCGTTTCCTTGACAATTTTTGAGACGTGAGGCCGAGCATTGTCATGCAGCAAAATCACCTTACGCTGTCTCATTTCATATTGTGGTCGTTTTTCGTGCAATGCTCGACTCAAACGGATAATTTGTTGTCGGTAGAGATCTCCCGTGACTGTCTGACCAGTTTTTAGCTGTTCATAGTATACCACACCTTCCTGATCCCACCAAATGAAGAGTAAAGCCTTTTTTCCGTGGATATTCCGCTTTGGCGTCGATGTTGAGGGTTGGCCAGGATCACAAATGGTTTTTCGACGTTTAGGATTGTCAAAATAAATCCATTTTTCATCCCCAGTGATGAGACGATGGAGAAACCCCTTTCTTTGTTGCCTAGCAAGCAAAATTTCGCAGATGGTTTTCGCCTTTCAATGTCTCTTGGCTTGAGTTCATATGGGACCCACTTTCCTTCCTTGTAGACCATCCCTAAGGCTTTTAAACCGTCGGAAATGACAGATTGAGCACAATTTAACGCTTCTGCAATTTGTTTTTGCATTTGACATGGATCTTCAGCCACCAACGTCTGCAATTCTTCGTCTTCGAATACTCGTGGCCGTCCAGAACGCTCTTTGTCCTCCAAAGAAAAATCACCATTTTTAAAACGTCGAAACCACTCTCTGCATGTTTTATCGGAAACAGCATTATCGCCATAAACGTCTACAATCATTCGATGAGCTTCAGCTGCCGTTTTCTTCCAATTGAAACAAAAGACTAACACTTCGCGCAAATGACGCTTATTCGGCTCAAATTCCGACATCTTCAATGTAGAAAAAAACGAAGTTATTGATGCAAGCGTAAATTGTTGTGTACTGAGTTTTCTTAACAGATGTTCAAACTAAAAAGTTAGCCTTATTTTAGAGGTTATAGTTACCCACAGTTCGAGCTACGGCTACTCGACGCTAGATGGACAGAACTTTCCGATTGACCTGATACTTTACTGTATTGTTGAATAGTGAGTGTTGAGTAGATGATACAAGGTGTGGATGACGCTCGTGAGCTAGAGTCTCGACGGTTGCTTGTGTGTGAATCGAATGTTTGGAATGGTATGCCGTTCTAATGTAGTATGTGACGTTCCAATGTAGTATGTGACGTTCGAGTATGGAACGTGTTTTTGAGGTGAAGAAATTTTCCTGTATTTATATTGTTTTGGGGTACGGCTGGCGTTGATTATGTGTTCGGAATAACATGGTCGCAGGTAGTCGCTGAGGGTTGCCGTCGCACCTGGTCTCGGAGCATTTCTCCTGGAGGTTTCGGTGGTTTATGGCATTAGAAATGTACAAATGTTTCGGCTCGCGTCACACCCGTTGTCTAAATTATTATTAGAATAGATTAGACTTTTCAGGGACTGAACAACAAATGAAAATGTTTCTGTAAAAAGTTTTCGAATGAACATTCGTATAATTCGAATAACTGTCAAATGAGAGATCAGTAACGAGTCATTTTGACTTGTCTCGTCGTTTTAGTGTTACAGACGCAACTTTCAAATGTCGTAACGACATCCATTTTGGAACGTCTTTAAGACGTCCAGTTTGGGTTAGGTTGGTCGCAAGACCTTCAGATTTAAACTGGACGTAAAATGAAGATCTTTAGGACGTCGTGTGCTGTCTGGACAGAGTAGCCGATATACAGAGAGACTGTTTCCTTTGTTTAGCCATCATCCGACGGACGAGCAGTACGCATCAGAAAAATCTCAAGGCTTTTGTGCGAAAAGAATGAAGCGACTCTTCGCTTAATCTTACTACGTTCTGACCACCGAAGAAGCAACATCCCCCCCCCCGGCATCATTCCGCTCTTATCTACACTTTAGAAACTAAAAAATCCAACGACACGCTATTTACCACGCCAAGTTATGCACGGTACTGGGACAGGACGCGTCCCAGGTTCGCCTCCGTTAAAGGATCACCCATGGAAGTATAAGAGATCCTTGTGTACCTTCCATAGGCGCGTATCGCAATTTGATTCGAGAATTCGCGAAACGCGACGCGTGGGTGCGTCGGCGTGTTCGCGTGTCCCACGTGCGTGTGCCCACATAGCGAAAGAACTTAATGGACTTCTGATAGGCTGGCTCTGGTTGGAACAGGGTACGTTACCTAAAGACGGTGCCCACGTGAATCTTCCTTCAGTTTTCTGCGCATCCTACATAACATTCGAATGATAATTTATCGAGGCACAATGCGACGCGACGCGATCAGGGCTATGCGGGAATCCGAAGATGTCGTATCGAATGTTTTTACTTGGAAACGAAGGACCGAAAATTTCGGGATTCTCTAGTGAATCGGAATACCAGAGAATTCTAAAATTCCGGAGTATACAGAGTGTTTCGTCTAAAACAGGACACCTAAGTATCTTCACTGCCTCTGAAAATACAAAAAAATGTTGCTAACGTAATGTAAATAGTTTCAAAAGACGAATCGGATGGAAGAATCGTTTTTTGTAAATTGTAATTTTTAATCGTTTCTCCAAGGTCACTCGTGTTTTTTTACATATATACACACAGTTTTTGTTGTATGTTATAGCAAACATTATTGTGCATACATCTATGTTTAATAGCACGACCTTGAAATGACCGTGAACTCTCAAATTTGCTAATTAATGCAGAACTTACTTTCAGTGACATTTCAGATTTCAACGGTAACAGGAATTCGACTATGAACTTGAACTTGTAAATAAACACATTGTATCATTCGTCTGCATACACAGAAAGTGAGAGAGATATGTATTTAAGAGTTTGCTCACTGCTAGATTTCTCAGTGTATCGACAAGCGATCCATAATGCGTTATTCAGAACAGGAGAAAATTCAAATGGTTTTAATTTACGGTGAAGCTCGAGAATGTCTAAGAGAAGCAATACGAATTTACAAAGACAGATTTCCAGAACGTTCTTGTCCATCGCGTTCTGCATACTCAAGTATTGTTAAAACATTTTGTGAGACTGGTAGTGTCAACAGAAACATTCGTATGAGACGTAAGACTGTTACTCACGAAGCAAATGTGAACAATATCATCGCGAAAGTAAATCAAATCTCGCATGTTAGTATAAGGCAACTTGGACGTGAAACTGGTATTAGTGTTACAAGCATATTCCGGATTCTTCATTCACAAAAATTTCATCATTTCCATTTATCTCTTCACCAAGAGCTCCATGGAAGAGACTTTGAAAACCGCGTACACTTTTCTCAATGGGGTATACGGAAATATGAAAGTGATGAAATGTTTTTCCACACAGTATTGTTTATGGACGAAGCATCCTTTACAAATCATGGTCAGGTGAACCTCAAGAACATGCATTATTGGTCGGTTGAAAATCCACGATGGTTTAGACAACTCGATAAGCAGAGACCATGGACCATAAATGTCTGGTGTGGTATTCTAAATAATAGGATAATTGGGCCGTATTTTATCAGTGGTACGCAAACTGGGCAGAAGTATGCTGAATTTTTAGAACATATTCTACCAAGTTTATTAGAAGATGTACCATTTAGGGATCGACTAGTATTATGGTATCAACACGATGGGTGTCCAGTACACTTTTCCCATATTGCAAAACGTGTCCTCAACGAAAAATTCCCAAATCGTTGGATAGGACGCAATGGACCTGTATCATGGCCGGCTCATTCACCTGATCTCACTTATCAAGAGCAGCCCACGACGCCAGAAAATATGAAGGAACGAATAATTGCAACATGTGCTGATATGAAACCTGAAATCATCGAAAGAGCTGTACAATCTGTACAAGGGTTGAACCTCCCTATACCTTAAATTCTTACAGTGCGTTGTTTTGAAAAAGGGACATTTTCTGTGTCCTGTTCTTGTCACGTCTTTAAATATGAAATCGGAATTTGCCCATAAGTGGCGCTAGTAAGTCTCCGAAATTGGAGGTTGAAGTTGAAACTTGGTTACGTGTCTGTAAAAAATCTCCAGTCAGTTCGTTAACTAAGTTTTTCAAATACCGCAGATGACTAAGCTGTTGTTCTCTTATCTGTTGTTTAGTGGTTTTATAAAGAATATATGAATTTGTTAAACAAATTTCTAGGCTCAAAAAAAAAAAAAACAGTTTACGCCACCATTTCAAAGATTTTCTCAGGAAACAGTACGTTGAGGCATACTGATCTGCACGATCGACACCGCCCATATGTTTTTTATAGTTTATTACAATATTAGTCATTCCTGCATTATTCCAATTGGTCAGACATGTGACAACCCTCGTGTCCATTCATGCTAAAACTGTTTCTTTTGCGCCATGTTACTGTAGATTTCTCGCGAAATTTGGCATTTTTTATTTGATTTGGCAGATGCTTCCTATTTGTTAAGATTATAGGATTAAGATTAGGATCTTATTCACACGCCGCTTGGTTTTCTAAAAGCGCCAAGGAAACGTTTAAGGCGAGATAACGTTCTGGTGAGCGAGAGTCACCTTTCGAGTTGCGGCATCTAATAATGTGGTGAGTGAGAGTCACCTCTCGAGTGCAAAGGGTTAACACATTCAATGCGATGCAAGTATTGCATTAATTTCGTTCACAAAAGCGATCATCGGCAATAAGAACAATTCATAATGCACACTAAAATCTACTTGATTTCGACAGTAATATTTTATAGATTTCGAATTAATTTATTACTTGTAGCTATCTCTAATATTTGGGATTCTTGAGAATATTCGAGACCGTCCGAGCATAGGATTTTAGAAAATTCACGGGAATTTCGATATTGGAGAACTTGACTTGCCTGTCCGACTCGTCTCGACCATCGGGTATCCGACACTTTCGGGTTTTCGCAAACGTCTAGACGGAGCGCAACCCAATGCGTCGCGTAACAAAAGAGGGTAAATACTCGCCGAGCGTAAATACTCTCCCTACGTTTTTCCGACGGTTCGACAAAGCGGTCCGCGTCGCGATTCAAGGAACACTTTGCACTCGTTATGCTTCGGCCAATCCGGCAAAAACTTGCTGGGGAGTTCTTCAACTTCCGTCGCCAGGGACGTCGAGTCTCGCATAAAACGAACTCCGTTCCCCTTGTTCGCCTTCGTTACATTCATCGTCGCACGCTGGAATCTGATATACAGCGTATACTGTAAAACCACTGTATAAAATATCTGAATTATGCGGCGACGTGCTGCGTGCTCGAGGTGGTCGTTAGTCTTTCCACGGATAGCTACGCATCCGTATTATTCCCCGGAGTTACCGACGGAATATCGAAAAACTTATATAGACGCAGAAGCAGCCATTCCACGTTCGATTCCTTCGTCGCGCATTAACGTTGAACCCACCACAGCGTGTCGAATGACCCTTTTCAGATTTTTTATTCGACAATTATGGAAATTATAAAATACCCTTCGCACGAATTTGATTCGACGGATTTCTTTATTTCATCGTATATCGTAATAAGATTCACAGAGAAATTTGATTTCTGTCACAAATAAAGATTTACTGTTAACCCTTTGTACTCGAAGCTATTTCAACTCAAACACCAAGGCATTTTTTTTTGACCTAGAATATTTTCATTCTACGCGATAAATTTCATCTTATGCATACGAAATTTGTTTACTACTACTCGCGCTTGCAACGATGAAATTTTTACGAATCTCTCTGTCACAAGCATAGCGACGTAAAGATTGTTTTAAACAGTGCTGCAGTTATTTTCAGTGGTGTCTGAGAGTCGCCGTTTGAGTGCAAACGGTTAATTTTCTCGAATTTCAAAGTTTTTACTAGATTTTGATTGAAAAATAAGTCTTAAAATCGCGACGATTTTGGAATTAAAATGCGAGTACAAAGGGTTAACCCCTTGGTTACAACTTACAATAACATTACATTTTACAATAACAGTGACTAGATTTTCTTCGTCCTCCGTGGAAAGACAAAAAGAAACGGCAAATTTGTAGTTACCGCGTGCCTAGCTATTCTCCAATGACCGTATACGGTCAACAATGAAATAAAATGTTATTTCCGTTTAAAGAAAATTCAGGAAATACATGTTTAGAAGATTTAGTTCGAAATCTTCATCACGAGTCTGACTCGTCGTTATAGGGCAAGGGGTTAAATCTTATATTACACTAGAAGACGTAAATAAATAAATAGACAATGTACACTAATCAATTTTAATGCTCGGTAGGTTTAATGTTAAGTAAAAGCGTTGAGTTTCGGGCGAGTTATTGGGTTATTCGGAAAGTAATTTCGTTTTTTTTTTTTGGTGAAAATCAAAGACAATTTTCGTATAATGAACAAATATTTCATTAAATTATATATTGGCCATTATGGTCCAATACCTTTTGCCATCTTTCTGGTAGGAGCATGATTCCACGCTCATAAAATTTTTGGTCTTTGTTGCCAAAAAACTGATCGCGGTGGGTTTTGACCTCCTCATTTGAAGTGAAGGTTTTACCGTCTAAAAAATTTTGCAGTGACCGGAACAAATAATAATTCGAAGGTGCCAGATTTGGAGAATGTGGTGGGTGTGGCATTGTATCCCATTCAAGCTGTAAATGCTTTTGGCGAGTGACCAAACTTGTATGAGGTCTCGCATTATCTTGGTGGAACGCTACACCTTTTCTGTTGATTAATTCTGGCCTTTTCTGTTGAAGTGCATCATTCAGTTTGTCCAGCTGATGACAGTAGACTTCCGAATTACTTGTTGTGTTATCCGGTAAATGCTCAAAAAACGATTCCTTTAAAATCCCACCAAACAGACAGCATTACCTTTTTTGATGCATATTGGTTTTGGAAATGCTTTGAGCCGGTTCATCTTTTTTGCTCCATGATCTCTTGCGTTTGACATTGTTATATACAACTCATTTTTCGACCCCAGTAATGATGCGCTTCAAAAATGGATCATTTTCGTGACGTTTGAGAAGCAAATCACAGACGTCAACGCGACGACACAAATTTCTCTTCGTGAGAACATGGGGAGCCCATATATCGAGCTTCGAGGTTAAACCCAGGCCTTTTAAGTGGTCATAAACAGTTGAATTTGATAAATTTAACCTCTCGCCGATTTCACGTGTTGTTATTCGCCGGTTTGCATCAATGCCTATGCCTTTCTCGTGTCTTTATCAGCTTCAACCGGCCTTCCAAAACGTGGTGCATCTTCGACATCAAAATTGCCGGATCGACATTTTGTAAACCAATTCTGGCACTGGCGTACTGTCAACACATCTTCTCCATACACATTGGTTAATTTCTTTCTGGCTTGAACAGCATTTTTACCTTTTCTATAGTAAAAAAGTAAAATATGACGAAAATGCTGCTTATTGCTCTCTGTATTTAAAAGGGCACCAACCAAAAACTACTGCGTAGAATCAATTGGACTTTTTCACACACAAGCTTTGCTATATCAGCTCTCAAAACATATAATGATTATGCGGCTTAAGTGTGAATTTAGGTGCAAAAAATACAATTAAATCCTGTGTCGAGAAAAAACGAAATTACTTTCCGAACAACCCAATATTTGATGTTACGAATGACGAACGTGATAAGAGTTTTCGAGGAAATGGGCAGGATAATTTTGTTTGGAAGAAATGTTGACGATGGGACATGTTATTCCTTAAGTTTATCAAAAGTAGAGGAATTTGTTTTTCCTAAATCTTTTAACTGGGGATGACGAACTAATTCGTCGTTCGATTTCTTTACTGTGCTTCATATGCTCTTCATTTTCTTTTTAATTCAACAATTAATTCTTTCGGTTGATTGCATCGTAGTATTTATAGTGTTATAGACTTTGTTACATGTACTTTGATTACAGTAGATCTTTTGTCGTATTTTCCCGTAATGTTCATAAATTTTGCAGAAGTCGAACAGGTGAGAGGTTAAAATGAAATGTACGTAGAGAGGATGTTAACCCATTAATCGCGATATAAGTTCGTATATGTGAAAGATTATCCTGGCTTTGTGTAGATATGCACGAAACCATTGTTATCTTTATAGAATGAAAAAATGTTGATAAGATGAGCCTGTTTTCCACTCTTCCGAATGATGCTAATGGGTTAAGATAGCTGCCACTTCGATATAGCAGTTGTACTCGACTATGTTTCACATTGTCCTAACCCCTTCTCGGTAGACTGCACAGGTATACTTAAGTCCATATTTTTATTTCCATTGTCTCAAAGAATTAAAAAAATAAATAAATACTTGTATTCTTCGTGCCTATTGAATAAATATCTACTGCTCCTTACAGGTTTTTCAGGTGTTTCATACCAGTTCGTTTAGTCTTGAGAAGACGAAATAGGTCGCATGAATTATTTCTACGTACGCTTAATTAAGTCACCGAAATGAACTTTAAATACAGCGTTGATTAACATTTGTGCGTAGCGATGGTTTCATCGCTAGTTGTCATATTGAAAATGTCAGCAAATGGTCGAGTGGTAAAGTAAATAGAAAGACCACCTTTCACTTCAAGTACCCTCGAAGCCGCAAGTTCGCACTTTTAGGATGCGTCAATTCAAGATATAGTCGTAAATCGTTGGTAACCATTCGCCTGTCGAAAAGTCGCTGCAACAACTGGGAAATCCTTTGAACGATACCCTCGTTTATTACGGATTCTCATAAATTCTAATGAAATTGATGAAATTTAAAGAATAACGTTATCAAAGATATTGGAAAGCACGCGTGCTTGTCAAGGAATAAGTCCAAAAGGCGAGTAACTGAGAAACTGGTTCAAATTTATTCCTTTTTCCCTGATCCCTTTTTTATTCAATCGATCCAGTTAATCCACTATCATGGTACATCTACGTATGAGAACATATTTTTTTCTTCGCACATAATCGTCAATCTGATAATGCGACTCGTTTTTTCTTTTTGCGCACCGATTCATTTATCGTGCCGGTAAAAATATTAAAAGGATAAGCGATTTCTTATCAAGATTTTAATGTTTATACACTTACTCGTTATTTACTTCGTATATTTAATGAAGTAATCGCCGTATGGAAAGTTAAATAAATGTAAGCAATGTCTCGGCTAATGGTAACAAGAAACTCGGCGGTAGATATGTAATTTGATCAGCAATTCGTAATTTTGTTATACTCTTCAACAAAATAATTTATCATTTACGATGTTAAGCGATTATACGCACGGTCAACTTCTTTATTTTGCAAAAATATAGCGAAATAGCTACAACTTCGAGTAAAATCTTTCCACACCCGTGGTATCTTTCATTTTTCGTGTTAAGATTATGCTAGCGTGGAAACTCTGAGTTATATATAAAACGTACCTTCTACGAATATGTAAACATAACATAGAGTGTCTTTACTTCATTGAGTTCTCTTAGTTGGAATAGAAACACATAATCCGATGCAGACAAAATGATAGCACACTTAAAAAATAAAGACATATATTTCATATAACACCACTACATGTTTCATATAGCAAAAGTATACATATTCCTTATAATAATATGTGTACAAACTGTACATGTATACAAACTAATAATGTGTAGAACCTCCTTAGTTTTCTATGAGTTCCACCATGCTTTTAGGTATAGACTTATATAGTTGTTTATTTTTTATTTGTGCTAAATTTTCCCATTCGGTCACAATGCAAGTTTTTAATTCATTTATGTTTGAAAATTGTCGGCCTTCAGCATATACTGCTTGCGAAAGCAGTGCTCAGCAATTTTCTATGATATTAAGGTCGGGTGAGCACGCCGGCCATTGAAGAGTGGAAATATTCTCCTTTAAAAAATAGTCCTTAACAATTTTAGCAGTATGCACTGCAGCATTATCTTGCAGGAATGTATATGGTGTAACAGCAATGCGTTCTGCATATGTATAAATTTGATTTTTTATTAGCTCGAGATAACGGACGATATTCATTGTGCCTTGAATAAACTTAATTTCTGTTTTCCCTTTATATCCGATACCAGCCCAGACCATTACTCCACCTCCACGCGTTTGACGATGAATTTTTGTTAGTGATTGTTTACGAACATCACGATAATATTACGTACATCCGTCTGGACGATCAAGGTTGAACCTCTTTTCATCCCTAAATATTACTTGTCTCCAAGTCTTTTTCCAATGTACATGTGCTTTTGCAAATAACAAACGTACCTCCTTATGTCTTGGTGTTTATTGATGGTTTTGCCATTAATCTGGTCCGATTTACAATGTCGCTAATCTGGAGTACACGACGAACATTTTGTACATTTGTTTCCACTCCAGCTTTCTTAGCGATCTCTCTTGTAGTGGCACAAGAATTGGAAGCAGTACGTATTATTGCCCGTGTATCGCGTTCAGATAATGCTGCTGGCCTTCCTGTACTTCTCTTCTTTCCGTATGCACTTGTATCTTTCAGTAAATTATATATAACTTTTCGACTGCGACTAACTCCTTTTGCAATTTGAGTAATAGACAACTTTTATTTCCGCAAAGCTAAAATTGTACTAATTTCGCTTTCACTAAGCTTTTTGCCACGACCCATTATAAGGATAGCGATATAACAAAACTCTAGACAGAAATTGAACGTAATAACTCCGTACAAGTTCACGAAACACTGAAGAATATGTAAACATAGTCCAAGTGCGCTATCATTTTGTCTGCGTCGGATTATGTGTTTCTCTTCCAACTAAGAGAACTCAATGAAGTAAAGTCACTCTATGTTATGTTTACATATTCGTAGAAGGTACAGTGAATCACGAAAGTATTCGAACGCTCTGAAATGAAAAGTTTGACGCTTAAAAAATGTAAGTGATATTGTGAATTACAAAATACTCTTGTTCCTATAGTAATATATAAGTGTCATAACTATACATGTTAAATTTGAAGTGTGTCCGACAACGTAAACATTACTTATGAAAGATTTCTTGGTAACGTCGAGTAAACAGATGTCACGAAAGTATTCGAACGACGAAACTTGTAGTACAAAACAATCCTTGAATTTGACAAACAGTAAAAATTGGCTTTCTCAATTGGTGTTACACACTTCCCTTGTTCAGTGCTGCAAGTGTTAATAAGATTGTAAAATTCATATTAATAATGTACCGAAAAAAATCGGAGACAAGCATCACTGATACAAAATTGATAATTAAGTGGCATAACGAAGGCAAGAGCTATGGCGAAATAGCATAATTGTTAGGGAAAAGTAAATCTACCATTTATTACATAGTAAAAAAGTTAAAAACCACTGGAATCCTTCAGGATGAAGTCCGTTCTGGCCGGCCTAGGAAATTAACGAAGAGGGAAGAGAATATAATTGTGCGTGAAATAAAAAAGGACCCAACAATTTCTGCACCAAAATTTGCTATACAAGTTGCTGATAGCTTCAGAAAACAAGTTCATCTCGAACTTTGTCGAAGAATTCTCCGTAAAACTGATTTTCATGGTCGTATTCCTCGAAAGAAACCATTTATTAGCAAAGTCAATAAACAGAAGAGATTAAGTTTCGCTAAAAATTATGTCAACACGTAATTTTTTCGGACGAGAGCAAATTTAACATATTTGCCTGAGATGGATGTCATAAAATTTGGAGATAAGCAAATGGAGAGATGGATCTTGAAAATCTACGACCAACCGTGAAACATGGGGTTGGGTCGATAATGGTATGGGGATGTATGGGGGCCAGTGGTGTTGGAAACCTCGTCATTATCGACGGAATATTAGATAAATATAAATATATGCAAATATTGAAAGACAATTTGAAGCAAAGTGCGGAAAAATTAGAGGTAGCAGACAATTTTCATTTTCAGCAGGACAATGATCCAAAACATACCGCACGTATTGTTAAAGAATGGATCATATACAACGTACCCCACGTTTTAGAAACACCCCCACAAAGTCCGGACATTAACCCCATAGAACACTTATGGGCAGAAATTGGCAAACAACTTAGTAAACATAGTATTAATTCCAAGGAAGCATTAAAGATCAGAATTTTGGACGTCTGGAACAAAGAAATAAAAGTATTTTGTAATTCGTAATATGACTTATGTTTTTTCAACGTCAAACTTTTCATCCGTCCGAATCCTTTCCGTTCGAATACTTTCGTTACTCACTGTACGTTTTACATATAACTCAGCTCTTCCACGCTGGCATAATTTTAACACGAGAAATTAATGATAGCACGGGTGTGCTATCTTTTAGTCTGGGAGTGTGCACAAGTCATGAATAACAGGCACAGAGTTTTATAAGAAATATGCTTTTACTAGAAGACTAATTATAATCTAGATTTCTTATTGTACAAGCAACGCACACTATGCTTCATTGTAACAATAGGAACAAAGTCAACAGGTAAGAAGAACCGGACAACGCACACAAAATAAATGTAGTGGTTGCTGAACTTGTCGACATAAAATCGGTGCGACAAATATTAACATTTAATCCTTTGCACTCCAATCAATGTTAATTCCAAAATCGGGACATTTTTTTACCTTGAATAGTTTCATAGTACATGGTTAATTTCCCTTCGTGTATGTAAAGTTTATTAACACTAGAACTACCAAACCAGTCATTTTGACTGGTTCCTAGTGTTTCTTTCGCAATTATTGAAGTTATAAAAATGTTTTCATCAGAAATTTTCAGTAAATTTTTAATGACGTATACCTTACAATAAGAATTATTTGAAGTTTTAATAGATGTAATCTCATTATTGTTACAAAGCAATGCATATCGTTGAATTTATTGTTCGGTAGTTCTAGTGTTAAGTTATATTAAGAAACGCTTGAATTTTTACTGATTTCTTAAATGAAAAGTGTTTAAATAATAGTGTAGCAATTTTTATTGGCGCATCAGAGGCGCCATTTGAGTGCTAAGAGTTAAGTAAATTGTCAGGTAAATACAATTTAACACAATAATCTCAGAAATAGTAAGCAAATATGTTATGAAATGTAGCACAACGTTTGCTTAAAATGAACTCGTCAAGATTAGATATTACACGTTTTTAAGTGATAAGTGTACAGTTATTATAGCCGCTTTAAGTACTCATAGCATTTATGGCTATCTGACTACCTAGGAGGCAACTAACGAGTGCTTCGAAGTGTCAGTACGGTTGCGAAGATACTGCAGATCTTTGTGCAAAATAAAAATAAATTACAAAGTTCATTACACAGTTCATTCGTAACCATACTGACCCCTAGGGTTACCATTAACCATACTATTAGCTATACTCTTGCAAAATAAAGAAGTCGACCGTGTTCATATTCGTTTAACACGTTGAATGCGGAGCAATTTTGCTTAGCTTTCGCGTCACATTTTATTTACCTTTAAACGGAAATAATGCAACTGTGCATAAGTAAAAGACTCGCTTACCCCATTTGCGCTTTTCTGTTTGAATCGAATCTATTGAAATAGTGAAAATATTTCTTAATATTATATGAATTATCTATAACATATTAATTTGTAAAGTTGATACCGTCAGTCCTCAGGGACTGACATAACATTCAACGTTTTAACATCGTATACAATATGCTCGCTCGGAGAACAGCAGTATTAATTTCGCGTGAAACTCTTCCGTACAGAGAAACAACCCCGCGCAAAATTCAACCTAAAAGGTAAAAATTGCTCTAAAATGAAAAAATAACATTGTAACTGTTGAGGAAATGCGCTGAGAATCCCTACATTTGTAGAAAACTCTACACCTCCGAAATAGCCGATGCCTTCTCTGGCAACCACATTTGTTAAGGGCTCTTTTTAGGTATACTTGCGAGTACTCGCAGCAGTGTGCAGCAGTTCTAAACAGTCCGTACAACATCCGTCTTGTACGTATACTTTCACCGTCTTCTTCCTTTAAATATATATAAAGTTATTTATACTTCTTCCTTACGCGAGTCTTTCACATGATACAATCCCTGAACAGTAACGTAGTACATTTTCCAGGTTGATCCCCATCCAGTCTAATAAGACAATCCGAGACAAAAAGATAGCACACTTTACAATTAACGTAATTTTCAATTATTTAACATTAGAACCAATTTTTTGTTTTTAGACATTTTTGCAAAATACCTCTATAAACAATTTTATTAAAAAAAAGAACTTTTAAGGAAATATAGAGGGACAAAATTATAGCACATTTAACTTAAAATTATGTATAACAATAAATCAACGAATGAAATTTATTGCTTAATATCTTGTGGCTCCTCCTTTACATTTAATAACAGCCATCATTCTTTTTGGCAAAGATTTATAGTTTTTTGCTTCATTTGCTCTCACTCATCTTGAATATACTTTTTTAATTCAGCAATATTTCCAAATTGTCTGCTATTTCCATGTACAGCTCGGGTAAGATTTCCCCAACAATGTTCAATAATGTTAAGATCAGGTGACCTTGCTGGCCAATCCAGAACGTGAATTTTATCTCGAGAAAAGTACTCTTTTACTACTTTTGCAGTGCGTACCGCGACATTATCCTGCTGAAAAATAAACTGTTCTCCAACAATTCTGGTGGCGTATGCGTTTATTTGTTCCTTGATCATTTCCAAATACATTTTGATATTCGTTTTTCCTGTTGTTTTGATTTACATTTTACCATAGTACCCGATACTGCACCAAATCATCGCACCACCACCTCCCATTTATCGACGACTCAAAAACTGTTCCTCTTTTCGCATATCGTGAAAATAGTGACTCAGACCATCGGATCCATCCAAGTTAACCCTCTTTTCATCCGTAAATATTATTCTTCATCATTTTCTTCCATTTTCTTCGTGTCATGTATTTGCATTTTTGTAAAACACGTCTCACATTCTTTATGTTAGCGTCTACACCAACGCTTTGAGCAATTTGCCTTGCTGTCATCTTAGAATTCGATGCTGCTCTTAGTATCGCACGTCGTCGTTACCGGGCATTTAGACTTTGCGGACGTCCAGAACTCTTGTTTTTACCATGGTTCTTTCGGACTTTTCAAGAAATTCATCATTACCTTCGACTTCTATTCATAATTTCTGCTATTCTTGTCACTGAATATCGTTCTTCTTTCAATTTTATTATATTATATAATTTCACACGCGTTCAATCTCTTTCCGCGTCCCATTTTTGATAATATTTCGCCTTTTTTGAACAAATATACAACACGAAATAATATCACAGACTTTATTAACTATGTTCCGAGGTTGATGTTCGCGATTCGCATAACTTTTTGCTCTTCTAACGCTCTTCTTAACTTCTTCTCTAACGCGAGCTTCGATGTAACTGGAACGCGCGTAGATTTACTACATGTCCTATCATTTTGTCCCGCTTGCGAACAATAATATTTACATTTTTCGTGTTAGAATTCTGTCGAAGTATATACAGTGACTCTTATTAACCCTTAACACTCAGATGGCTTCTCTGAGCAGACACTAAAAATTGCTATACTATTATTCGAAACAGCTTTTGAATTACTATATTTGCGTTTAAGAAGTCGGTGAAAATTTAAGTGTTTTACGTACGAGTTATAGTAATAAACTTTCTGTGCACGACAGGAAATAAACCGTGTACAATTGAACTATTGCACATTCAGTATCATGATTTTGGAATTAAAATTGCTCGGAGTGCAAAGGGTTAATATTCGGATATTGTGCTATTCAAAAAATGGTTACTAGTTTCGATCATTTGCAACAGTAAATTTGGAGTTATTGTTTTATAATATAACAGAACATTCATTGTAGTTTGTAACAAGATAAATTTTATTTGTTTGCTGCACATATTTTTCTTAATACAAAATAGTGAACTACATTATGTGGAAATTTATCGTCGAAAAAATATTCGGACGCTTGACAAACTATAATATTTAAACATGAAAATTATTAACATAAGCAATAATTAATATTTCGCTGGATAGCCTTTAGCTTTAATTACGTGTCGCAACCGCTTAGGCATATTGTCTATAACTTTTTGTAAGTAACTTAGCGGTATACGTTTCCAATCTTCAATTAATCGTCTTTTTAATACTTCCTTCGATCTTATCGGTGTTGTTCGAATTTTCCTGTCCAAAAAGTCCCATACATTTTCAATGGGATTCAAGTCTGATGACTGAAGTAGCGAATGTAATACTTTTGAGCAATTATATAAAAGGTATTCTTGAACTATTCTGGCTTTATGGTTACGATCATTATCTTCATAATATTTAAATATGTCTTCTATATCCATTGTGATCGCACTTTTCTTAAGCTTTTGTTTTAAAATATTTAGATACTTCAATTTATCTAAAATTTCTTCTATAAAAACCAGTTGTCCAATTCCTTTAGATGAAATACACCCCACACCATAATACTTCCACCACCGTGCTTTATTATTGGATTTAAATTTATTCGGTTAAGCTCTTGGTTTCGTTTACGCCATACTAATTTTCGTCCATCAGTGTTAAACAGATTAAATTTACTTTCATCAGCGAAAATTACATTATTCCACCAAGTTTTTTTCCTCATGAACATATTGTTTTGCAAAAGCTAATCTTTTTCTACGATTCGCCTCGATTATATACGGTTTCTTACGCGCTACTCTATCATTATCTATCTATCATTATCTGTTTTCAACACCCGACGTATTGTATCTGGATGAACTTTCTTTCCTATCTCTTGAAATAATTCAGCACTTAATGTTGGAGCACTTAAATCAGGGTTCACTTTTACTTTTCTCAAAATAATACGTTTCTCTTAGTCGCCAAGCGTCTGTGGTCGGCCTTTCCGAGGAATTGATTCAATTCGATTTTCTTCATTACATCTCCGTTTAATATCAGCTACGGCACTCTTACTTAATTTTAGAAGATTACCGATTTCCCGATACGTTTTCTCTTTTTGTCTGTAAAAAATTAGTAATTGTTGTAGGTCAAATGAAGTATTTTTACTTTTTCGTCCCATACTTAGAATTTCTAACTGATCCTAACGGCTTTCAAACAGTAACTGATATCGTGAAGCGTGTTCTTCATCTTTCTCGACGTTATGTTTGTAAACAAACGGTAAAGGTGTGTCGTTGCTCGCAAGAATTGCGAGAATGAGTTATGTGTCCGCATATTTTTGCGACGATAAATTTCGACATAATTTAGTTCACTGTTTGTTATTAAGAAAAGTATGAGCAATAAACAGATAAAATATATGTTATTACATACTGCAATGAATGTTCTGTTATATTATAAAACAGTAACTTCAAATTTACTATTGCAAACGATCGAAACTAGCAACAATTTATTTGAATCGCACAATGTCCGAATATTAACACATTGAGCACCAGCGAGATATGAGCCATTCAATTAATCATGAGCTCATTTGCTTGTTTCTAAACAACGCGTACCTAAAGAAAATATTCAAAACGTTATACAGTTTCGTCAAATAGTATATTTTGATTGAATATTCGTCATGTACAATTTAGTAGAAACAAAACAGTTCATGCTTTTGGATTCAATTCAAGTGGCAGACATAAAACCCGCATTATCGCGAGGCCGGCGCTCAATGTGTTAATAAGAGTCACTGTATGTTGTGGACGATATTTCGTAAATTGTATACACAAACATACTCTGAGTTACAGGTAAAAGAAAATATGTATTTTAATCAGCTTTTAACACAAAATGTAGGAAAATATAAGGTGTGCTATCTTTTTGTCCCGGTGTGTAATCAGTGGGCTGTTCAGCGGACGCCGGCCCCCCTTACCGTGTCCAGTTCGTCAGTGCGCGACGTCGCGTCGGAAACACCTCGAAGAAATCGGACTGGTTTGATTTTGTCCTCTTATCTCGATCCTTGACCGGCCTCCCCGTGAGCCAATGCTGCGCGCACCGTAGCGGGACGGGTTCCGTACAAGTCGTAAAGAGTTCGCTGGCCCCTCGGCTCGAGTGTCGTCCGGGCGGTGCATCAGGATGAATCACCTGGGCGAAGGCTGTTTTATTATGCAAATACGCAGCGGTTTCGCGCGAGCCACACCACACCGCGCGCCACGCGGATATACGCTAAATACAGGCGGACGGGATGAGACGGGACGAGACGGGACGAGACGGGACGAGACGGGACGAGACGGGATGAGACGGGACGCGCGGATCCCGCGTTCATCGACTGCCATACCATGGGACCTGTTACCCCCTCGATAACGTGGATCTGGACAGCCGGCCTTATGGTCGTTCGAATATCGTTGCATCCGCCGCCCTATACGTCGCGCGTCGGCCAGAACCGCAGACGACGCGATCGAAATCCGGCTTTCGTGGTTTACGACCGTGCCGCACTACGCGGGATCGTATTAAACGCCGCTCCGAGAACATTTAACGCTCGCGATTAAAGCGATTTCATCGAGGGACC
>CM052093.1:4151566-4182347 GCA_028453745.1 Agapostemon virescens | reverse complement strand
GAGAGAGAGAGAGAGAGAGAGAGAGAGAGAGAGAGAGAGAGAGAGAGAGAGAGAGAGAGAGAGAGAGAGAGAGAGAGAGAGAGAGAGAGAGAGAGAGAGAGAGAGAGAGAGAGAGAGAGAGAGAGAGAGAGAGAGAGAGAGAGAGAGAGAGAGAGAGAGAGAGAGAGAGAGAGAGAGAGAGAGAGAGAGAGAGAGAAGGAGAAAGACCCACGCCGGAATCTGGCGACGATCGGAACGTCGTAAACCGATCGGGCCCCGTCTTCCAACCGCGAACTAACCCTCCGCGAAGTCGATTCAACCGAGCGCACGGCTTATTCGCTTCGGCAACTAAATGGATGACGTTGGTTCAGCGTTTGCTTTGGTCGCGAGTTGATGTTTTTAGAGGTCTCGTTTATTGTCGTGTTCACCAGCTTGAAGTTTAGTTCGTATGACATATAAACGGGGACATGCCTGTTCTGGATGTTTAGTTCAGAGCTGTTAGATGCGGATGAAGCGATGAGAACGAAGAGTAATTTATTCGGAAGTAACAGAATGTGCTTCCGAAGGATAGATTTGGAACGATCTTCTTGATCGTTATAAAATGTCTCAGCTTGCTTGATCATCTCAAATAATGACTTAAGGGCCATCGGTTCTTATGTTTCGGTTGCATGTTCATGGTTTTGGAAGGTTCATTTATTGTCGTGTTAACTATCTTGAAGTTTAGATTGATTAACATATAAACAGAGAAATGCGTGGCGTGAATGTTTGGTTCATAGCTATCAGATTCGGATGAAGATTATGATGAGTTTAACAATAGAACGAATAGAGTTTATTAGGAATTAATAGAGTCTGCTCATAGAGGATAGATTTAGAATGATCTTCTTGATCGTATAGGGTGTTCTAGCTTACTTGAACATCTCGAATAATGACTTAAAATACTCTGGATCTTTTGTTTCGGTCGTGAACTGTATTTAGAGGGCTCAGTTATTATCTAGCTAAAATATATTCTAGTTGCACATGCAAATAAATAACAATCCGTAAATGTAAATGACTCCTATATCTTAAAACAGTAAAATTAACCCTCTATGGGCCCGTGTAACTTTCAGGTCACATTTTCATTTATCGACATTTTACCAAATAATTATAGCTTTTTTCGTGAGATGGCATAAATCTTAATTCTATAACGTTGCCAAGACAACCAATATTAATATTTATGACCGCTGCTAGGCTCATCAATCTGAAATAACAAAATAAATGCTGTGCAAACTGTCTACAGTAAAAATAAGCGAAACCATTTGATCCAATTGATATTATTTGTGCTTTTCTCAGTGATTACCAAACTAAAAATAGTGCACATAATAGCTCTGGGTTCGTATATCAATAACAACCTATTTGTTTGCATTTCAATTTTCAATTTGTTACTGTTTTTTTATGATAAAGTTTTGTAACTTTGAGGTTACAGTGGGCTATTATGGCAGATTTCGGTACATTTAGGATAAAGCTTGTGCTTTCTCCTGTCTTCAGATTTGTACATCATATACCCAAAATATGAATACAAAATCAGATAGAAATAACAGAGGAACTAGAATTAGACGCATTAGCGGTAACAGATCCGATGATTCCTTATTAGATTCCGAATCCGATGAAGATGTAATAGTGTTTCCCCGACAACGGATAAATGTCATTGACAGTGACGAAGAATTTAGTACTCGATCCTCGTCAGATGAGGAAGATGCAGGTCCACAAAGTATTGTTTGGCAACTACTATCCCAGACGAATAATAATAGTTGTTATCGCCCTTGGAAAGGAGATTGCCCTAATGTCCCCGAAGCACCCCATTCTCCTGTGACCTATTTTCGAAAACTATTTGACAAGGACATTATAAGCAATATAGTTGATTATACCAATATGTATGCACTGCAATGTGATCCAACAAAGAGATTTCAAAAATAAAATGTTTAACGTCAAGTGCAAATTGTTTTAGGGCATTTTACGCTTAAGCTTTTATGCACAGAAGTGCAAACTTTATAGGCCGTTGTTACCTGAAAGTCACATAGTGAATATATTGTAATAAAATTGTTTAAACGGAAAATTTTTTTTGCATTTGCATATATGGATTTTTAATTTCTGATTTTTCGTTCCCCTAATTTTTTTTTTATTAAAAACAAAAATTCGGCCTACAGAGGGTTAAAACATATACCATACAGTAGTGCACGAAAGTATTCGGACACTCTTCAAACCTAAATAACTTTTTTAAGATTGGACCAAACGTCTTGACTTTTCTTGAGCAATTGGTTGCATTGATTTAATAAATGATATAAAAAATAAATTTTGTAAATATTGGAACTGATGTGAATTAGATGACCAATAAGACAGGAACTTTTTAATTATTTTTTATTTGAGCCACGCACAAAAAATAGTTATACGCATGTAGAAAAATTCATTAAAATTGATCGACGTACACACGAGCTACGTGCCATAAAAAATGGTGAAAATCGCAATTTTTCACGATTCTTGATCAGTTTCTGCTTAAACTACAGAAATTCTTACATCTTTCTACGCGTACCATTTTTTCCGCGTCAATCGATTTTGGTGAGATTTTCAGCATGTGTATAACTAACACAGTTCTGAAAAACGCATGTTTTAAATTTTCATTACGAGTTGAAATAAAAATGCTTTAAAAAATGTCTTTTCTACTTTCCCACGTAATTTCTACCAGTTAGAATTATTTCAAAATTATTTTTGCATATCATTTAGTAAATCAATGCTGCTGGTTGCTCCAGAAAAGTCCAGTCGTTTGGTTCAATTTTGAAAAAGTTATTTAGGTTTAAAGAGTGTCCGAATACTTTCGTGCGCTACTGTATACACATGCAGCCGTATGAATTTATATTACAAACAAATGCAATAACAAGAAAGGAAGAATACGTACCGATAACAAATTATGAGAAAATAAATGTCAGAGATTAATAGTAACTAAAACATTTAAATTGTAAATTGTCGGAAGACCTTTAATACTTCGAACAATAAACATGGCCATGACCATTGCTGCAAGTCTTTCTCGACGATGGAGGATAATTGAACACTTTCACCGGACAATATTTAACTTTCTTATTCTTCATTTTGAAATGTAGCAAAGGTATTTGTCATTCCATTAATATCTCACGTAAGCACAGAGAAGTCGTTCATTTGCTTTCTTATTCCTTGTTAGCGAAAATATTTTTTACGTTCAATACCGCGTGCAAATTGACCGTGTGCAATGATATATGTAGTCTGGTGTATGCGGTACTAATGCAATATACAAACATAAAGATTGTGAGTGAATAAGGATAATTAGGAAAAGCGAAATGTTGAAAGTTCGAAGTAAGATTTCTCCATCGAGATTCTCACGAGCACCGGTGGAGATTTATGAATGAAGTTGACTAACTAAGCGGAATGTTTCACTTGATTGCGTATCCATAAATGTGCGTGGTATGATTTAAGCGTAATCCTCTTCGTAAATTTCAATTATTTCGATCTTTTCTCTATATTCTTCTGATCAGATACGAAGAATATAATCTGTTTCGCGATCTCAACTGCATGTACTATTAACATCTACAGAAACTAGTAGTCAGTGTAAGTAACTCTACGGTGATTTCTAAGTTCTAATCTTCTCAGTCCAATCGACTAAAGATTACAATCTGATGGAGGTAATCAATAATATATTTCAAAGTTATTCGTGCTTTATAATTTGTATGCACTATCGAGGTTTCTCATTTTCATGTGTTTACCGGTGAACATCATTTTCTCGGTTTCTTTCTAAATTATTATTTTGATATTTCCACTGTCGTTGGTTTCGATGAAAAATTTATGAATTGTATGTATTATATATTTTTTAAACGAATATAGAATATATTTGTCTTGCAATGGTCTTAATAATTTGATCGTTTATAGCATTAACGCATTCGAAGATGTTTATAACATAATCTCGAAGCTGCCTTTGTTTGTAAAACTTAAAATAAAATATGAAATTCATTTTTAATAAATCGCATACAAAAATTTCTCCAATCCATTCAACTGTAATATTTTTAGAAAGTCATCGCCTATAGAAAAATTCTACAAACAGTAGAAAAGTTGAAAAAATACCTAAGTCGGTGGCACAACTTTGAATCGAACAGTACAGATTCGTGTAAATAGTGTTATTAACTAAAGAACAATAAGTCAAAGTCCCGCAAATTCATATTTTGTAGCCGCATACGAATGCAGGAAAGTAGATATTGCAGAGTGTGGATAAATTTCACAGCAGTGTAAGATTTATTGGAACCTCGTTTGTCCAGTTCGAATGATTTTGCAATGAACCACCCACGGGGATCTCCATCTATGTTGACTATAGCTTTCCGAATCATCGACGCTCGGTAGTTTCCGCGTATGTACAGAGATACTCTGCGTATCGAATAAAATCGGCTAGTCTGTAACCGAGTATTGACACATCCTCGATGAGTAGCGTAGCTCCATCGAAAGGCAGTTTCCGCGGTATACGAGTCATCATCGGGCCCCTATATGACAATGGACCGTGTAGGCGTCAATGACGAAGCCGTTGTTCACCGAAGGTGTTTAGAAATCGAGGGAGGCGAGCACCAGACGTTCCATTGTCTCAATGGTAACTCCTGACGAGATATCGTCAATCTCATCCGACCTGGTTGCACAATGGTCGAAAGTCAAAAAATCGTTTCTGCCTCTAATGAACGTTCCGACATGCCCGGTCATTATCATCGATTTTCAACCGCTTTTAGGTCGACACCGTCGTCGCTAAACTGGTCAGTTTTTCCAATCGTATTTGAATATTTAACCCTTAGCGCTCCAAGCAATTTTAATTCCAACATCGAGATACTTTTTAATGTACAATATTTCCATTGTATACTCCGCTACAGAAAGATGGCACACTACGAATTTCAATGTTTTCATCATTTGGACATAATAAATCTAGTCTTTCTTAGTACTCATACATTTTTATTACAAAATAAACTACGTTACGAACAATAAAATTAAAGAAAATGTCCGTTTGTTTATAGAAACAAAAAATAATAAAAAATCGGTATGACAAAATGATGGCACATATACAAAAAAATACGTGATTTACGTATATAAAATATATAACACTATGTTTAATACTTTGTGTGGCCTCCCTTATTTTCCAGAACAGACAACGTACGTTTCGGAAGTGACTTATATAGTTTTTTAATATATTTTGGCCGTATTTTTGTCCATGTTTCTTCTATGCATGTTTTTAATTCTGCAAGGCTTTGGAATTGTCTTCCGCCTTCGTAAACATGCCTTGCTAGTTGTGCTCAACAATTTTCAATGATGTTGAGATGTAGCGATCTCGCTAGCCACGTTAAAACACTAATTTTATTTTGTTCAATGTATTACTTAACGCATTTTGCAGTATGCACACTTGCATTATCCTGTTGAAATATAAAATTTTCCCCGGAAATTGTCTGTCCGAATTTAGATAATTGAAGGTCTATCAAATCTATATAAATTTTGCTATTCATAGTTTTCTTTATACACTTTATCTCAGCAATTTCTCGATACCCAATTCCGGTCCAAAGCATTACTCTTCCGCCACCCATGTGTCTGGGGCTTAATATTCTTTGTTCTTTCCGCAGGTCGTGAAAATAGTGTGCGAAACCATCCGGCCCATCTAGATTAAACCTTTTTTCGTCACTAAAAATAACACGACGCCACTTTTTTGTCCAATGTATATGTTCTTGTGCAAATTTCAAACGCTCTGATTTATGCTGATTGGTTAAAGGTGATTTTTTTCTCAACTTCATTTGAACTAAGTGCGGACATTCTTTTATTATCCTTTGCACATTTCGTATATTTATATGTACGCCAGCTGCTTCGGCAATTTCTCGTGCTGTTCTCGAAGAATTCGAAGCTTCTTTTAAAATTGCACGTTTTCCGCGATTGCTTATTGCTTTCCGTCGACCGGAACTCTTTTTTGTACCGTATGTTTTGGGATTTTTTAATAAATTATACAGTACTTTTCTTCTCCGATGTATAATACATGCAATTTTCGAAACTGAGTAATTCTCTTTATACAATGTCAAAATCGTTTTTATTTCAGCATCCGATAAAGATTTTCCACTACCCATAGTGTAATTTCAATAGAAGATAATAAGAAACATACGAAATATTTAATGCACAGTCACACAGTACACGATACAAACAGTCTGGCGGTCTAGTATCAACTGTAGAGAAAGAATTTTAAGACTGTGCCATCATTTTGTCGCGTCGGTGACCACCGATGTTTACATTTAGACTAGAATCTGTAACCTGCGCTTAAATTCGCCGGTGTAAGTAGCCTTGAAGCTCCACCGAAGTACATATACGAAAAGAAACATATCAAATTTCCTCACAGTTTTCAGAAATAGCAATATTTTGCGGGTGTGCCATCTTTCTGTCGCGGAGTGTACATGGTTTAGTTATTTTTGTGCACAGAAAGTTTATTACTTCTTCTTGAACTTTTTAGACTCTTTAAACGCAAATATAGTGATTGAAAAGCTGTTTCAATGTGTTTCAACAATTTCAACAATGTTTCAACAATTTTTAATGTCTTCTCAGAGGAGCCATTGGAGGTTTAAGGGTTAATATTGGACATATTATTTAAATTAACACATGACATATTTGTTTCTTGCATTAGAAAGATATATTTTATAGTAAGTTTATAACTAAAGTATATATAACCCAGATTAAAAGAATGAGACATAAAAATTGCAATATAGAATAAAGCAAATAAATTTATAATAGTATGAAAAGTCGAACGAAAGTAGCTTGACTTGTTAATATACATATTAAAATGAAAATAAAATTAACTAAATTCACCGTACCACATACAACACTTTAAACATAATTTACCGATGCACCTGTCCAAGATTCATGTTACCGATTATGCTTGGCAACAATTATAAGGTATAAAGGATATTATAAAAATAATTGTGCCCTTTTGTATTTTTCTGTTTGATTTTTAAATTTAGTTATATTAATAACGAAGTTATATATTCGGTTTGCACCAAAATGGATTAGACTATGTCAAGGGGACTGCATGGAATCATTTTATGAAAGGTTGATAGGTTTAAAACACTTTTGATGAATTGTATAAAAATCATTGACTAAAACACTGTGTAATTTTATCGAGGCATTCTTAAGCATACAAGAATACTTCAACTAACTTTTTAACATAAATATCTTGAAACAAGGAAATAATGTGTCACTAAAATAACAAAAATTTAAAAAGACAGAAATATAGTTATCCTTTTTCTAGAAACAATATTTATAATGGAAACATTATTTGTCAACAGAATTGAACAGTTCTTCACACTCTTCTTTTCTTTCTAGGTTTATATATGTTTTTTAAGAATCTATCATTTAAGTGAGATATTAGTTACAATTTTTTACACATAGCAAATGTGAACAAAATTCTATTTGTACTTCGAATTTCTTATATCCTCTATCTTTTGTACAAGTACATTTTTCTATAGAATTTCATACTATTTCGTAATCACAAAAATTGTCTGTGCACACACGATGAAAGTGCAACTGTTGAAATGAATTTTTACAGGCATACACAATCAGTATTCTCACTTAACTCCTTTTAGTGTATATTCGAAACGGCCAGTTCAACGAAATTCTTAATAGAAAATTTAAGAGCTTTGTTGGCTACCTTTACGAGAAATTCCCCATTTTGTACGACTTTGATTGTCAAAATGGTCCAGGACGTTATAACAGTATATTCCATTATATAATAATGTAATATTGCATTACTATAACGTACCTGAATCCGTATAACCAAATGCCAGCACTATTCTCGTTAAAACCATTTCACGACTGAATTTACAAAATTTTCGAAATAAAAAAGCATGTCCGTTTTCTCAACCTGTTCTATGGAGCACGAAACTTTGCAAAAAATGATCAATGGATTTCGAATGCAGATTCAAATTTTAAAACGAGATGACAGCAAACATTCTTCAATGTTTCTTCGCGAAATTGAAACGCTTCGAATATAAACTTTTTCACGAATGTAGAATTTTTTAACGAGAATGCGGTGATCTTTTAATTTTACACGCCACTGCATAAATCTGTCTCCATATTTGTAAACTTTAATTAACCACTTTCGGTTGTGTTTTTCCTACTGTCTATCTGCAGAAGGTATTCATCGGGGGATACTGTCAACGCAGTGAAATATGATAGACATTGCTTTCAGCGTGCAGAACAGAAAGCCAGAGGCGGATTATATAATACACGCGTAAAGCAAGATCGAAACGCGCGGATCTCGTTCGAACGATCGATAAAACGGACTGACGATGGAATTTAACGAGATCCGCGCGTGACAAAAACCAGTCGGTGTTCTTGAGCCCACGAAGGAAAACCTGGGTGAAACGAGAGCTGAATGGCATAGCAGCCTTCGACAATGCCACTGTTGAATGGGCTTGTGAATGATCGAAAGAATGAAGAAGTGCCACCCGTTAACAGGTAATAAACAGCCTGCTACTACGGATCATTCTAAACGTTCCACCACATTTTTCACCGTACGAAAGGGTTCGGTAAGAAAGCTTGCCGAGCTGCGACGAGCATACCAATGTCCCTCCACGCCGAAACAGGAGTACAAGTGTGCCCTTCGATGTGTAGCACGTAGACTGCCGAACTCCGAGCTCAAAAAATCCTACAAAATCAAAGTAGTAATTCAATTAAGCAAAACAAAAGTAGAAAGGTAAAACATAATCCAGTGTTTACTACTTTAACAATTTTAGAGCCTACAAATAAAATTTAGTTTACACAAATGTTTTATTTGACAAAAACTAGCATTTATAACTGTGTGAACAATTGTGTCGTCCATATACAACCGATGTAGTGGACGTAGTGATAAAATACAGTGTATCGTAAAATTAACCCATTGCCATATTGTAACGAGTCAGACTCGCAATGAAGATTTTAAAATAAGTCTAACAAATGTAAATATTATAGATTGTAGACTGCCGAACTCCCAGCTCAAAAAGTCCCACAAAATCAAAGTAGTAATTCAATTAAGCAAAACAAACGTGGAAAGGTAAAACATAGCCCAGTGTTTACTAGTTTAACAATTTTAGAGCCTACAAATAAAATTTAATTTACACAAATATTTATTTGACCAAAAACTAGCATTTATAACTGTGTGAACAAATGTAAATATTATACTTTTCTTTTTAGATGAAATCAAGTTTTAATCTTTTGTGAACAATATTTAATACTTTGCCGACCGGAAGCCTATTAATAGGACTTTTAAAAAGCTGCTGTTACATTGTAATTTGTAAGGAAATTATACTCATCACCGAGGATGCCTCATTGATTTACAATAAAAATTGCTGTCAGCGTAGAGGGTCCCATTAAAACGTTTTTAGTCATGCAGCTTAAAAAATTCTGAAATAATCGCCGGTTGGTAAAGTATTAAGCATTGAAGTAATTATGCCAGTCTAAAAGATAAAAATTGTCTTTTCCTATCTGTAACAATTTTAACGATGCAGATGTCGTAATTAACATTAATTAGAAAGAAAATTATATGGCAAGTGGTTAAAGGAATTCGGAATCGTAATTAGACTGCAGATTTTTATGCAAAATATAATTTGTTTGTATTACTAGCAAGACGCAAATGCTGCATAGGTAGTGATTTTATTTCTTAATAATTTCACTGAGTCGAAAGTAATACATGAAGTCTAAAAGTTACTTATGTTCATCATACATATTAAATTCAACGAAATTAGTTTTCTTTTAGATCGTCACGTGTAACCTTATTAGTTCAATTACGTTGTCAGCAGAAATTTAAATGAATATAAGCTATGAATCACATTTTCGAAAGAAATATAAATCTGAGGGGCCAAATTATCACCCCTTTCTCTAAATATAATAATTTACTGATATTTCAAAGTTGACGTTACGTATCGACACTCTATGCTCCACAATCTAAAGAAAATAGAACCGAAAGAAGACCTTATTGCAAATAATCTGCGAGGACACTTTCCCATAAATTATACATATCCAGTTTTACCAAATCTTTCGGAAAAGAAGTTGAACCGACCTGTTCACAATATGAAGAACAATATCTACATAAAATGCGTACGCAACTGTGTATTGTTTTATGAAAAATATATTATAATAGAACAATATTGTATGGAGTGTATGAAACGTGTTGAATTTTTAAAATGCCAATATTGATACTGTAAAAATGCGTCCACGAAAAGTGATTCGACAAATTTATTTCAGTGAGTATCTACATACAGTCGGTGTGGAAAGTATTCGTACAGTGACCAATTTCAAATAAAACTGTGTGCGTAAACTTCAGTTATAAATTTTAAGCGAAATAATAATTAATAAATATTCTTGGATATTTGTAGAAAAGATTGACTGAAAACTAAATTTTATTTTCTTCAAGATTAACAAAAATATACGTCCAGCATAAATAAACATAAGAAAAAGACGCACAGAAAGTATTCGTACAGTTATGAATAATGAAACATAAACTATAAAAATAAAATATATTTTTTATGTTTTAACAATTTTTAGGATTGCCTTTCGATTTTACAATAGCTTCGAATCTTCTTGGAATGGAATTTACTAAGTTAGATGTTACAGCCGGTGTTATTTTGTTCCACTCCTCTAATAAAACGATTTTTAAACTTTCTTTCGATGAAATATTATGATTACGTATTTTTTGTTGAAGATAATTCCATAAATGTTCAATGGGATTGATATCTGGTGATTGAGGCGGCGTTTGTAAGTATTTTGATGTGTTGTATAGTACCTATTGCCTTGTATTATGTGCAGAGTGCTTTGGATCGTTGTCGTGGGTGAATATAAAATTTTCTTTAAAACCCATTTTATTTGCACTAGCATGGAGATGTTTTTTCAAAATATGAATATAAACTGTATGGTTCATAATACTATCAATAAAATGTAGAGACCCCACTCCATTTACATTCATACAACCCCAAACTAATACAGATCCACCGCCGTATTTTACCGTCGGTTGCAAATTTTCTTTTCGGAATTGTGTATTTTTCTTCCTCCACACTGTAAACTTACTTTTAGAGCCAAATATGCCGAATTTGCTTTCGTCAGTAAAAATTACTTTATTCCAATGTTCGATTGGTGTATTAATATGTTGCTTAGCAAATTCAAATCTTTTCTTACGGTTAGTTTCGTTTACAAAATGCTTTTTTCGTGCTACTCGACCATGATATTCGCTACTTCTTAAATAGTCACGCACAATACTAGCTGACACACTTATGTCGTTGTCGTTTTTAAGTTCTGTTGCAATTTGTTCGGCAGTTATACGTGGATTCTGTTTCACTTTACGAATAATTAGTCGTCGATCATACTCGTTTATCTTACGCGGACGGTCACTTCTTCTTTTATTTGAAACAGTTTTTCGTTGTTCGAATCTGTCAATTATACTTTGAATAGTAGACCTTGCTCTATTCACTATGGAAGAAATTTCACTAAATGATATACATTGATTGTGTAATCGAATAATGATTTTTCGCTCTCCTTCCGTCGTTTCGCACCTTTTGCGACCTATGTTGTCGTATATTACAAATTTCAAACTTGCTTCTATTAGTACTCTGTACAAACTAATCATCTTTGTTGTTATTCGTCACATTCAGAAGGTCATATTATGTTTATATCTCAAGTAAGCGCAAGAAATGAGAGACGTACAAATACTTTCTGTGCGTCTATTTCTTACGTTTAACTATGCTGGATGTATAGTAGCGCACGAAAGTATTCGGACACTTTTCAAACCTAAATAACTTTTTCAAAATTGAACCAAACGACTTGACTTTTCTGGAGCAACTAGCAGCATTGATTTACTAAATGATATGCAAAAATAATTTTGAAATAATTCTAATTGGTAGAAATTACGTGGAAAAGTAGAAAAGACATTTTTTAAAACATTTTTATTTCAACTCGTAATGAAAATTTAAAATATGCGTTTTTCAAAACTGTGTTAGTTATACACATGCTGAAAATCTCACCGAAATCGATTCACGCGGGAAAAAATGGCACGCGTAGAAAGATGTAAGAATTTCTGTAGTTTAAGCAGAAACTGATAAAAAATCGTGAAAAATTGCGATTTTCACCATTTTCGATGTCATGTAGCTCCTGTGTACGTCGATCGATTTTAATGAATTTTTCTGCATGCGTATAACTATCATAGATCTACCAGATGCGTCCTTAAAATTTTTTGTGCTTGGCTCAAATAAAAAATATTTAAAAAGCTCCTTTTTCATTGGTCATGTAATTCACATCAATTCCAATATTTACAAAACTTATTTTGTATATCATTTATTAAATCAATGCAACTAATTGCTCAAGAAAAGTCAAGATGTTTGGTCCAATCTTAAAATAGTTATTTAGGTTTGAAGAGTGTCCGAATACTTTCGTGCGCTAGTGTATATCTTTGTTAATCTTGAAGAAAATAAAATTTAGTTTTCAGGAAATCCTTTCTACAAATACCCAAGAATATTTACTAATAATTTTTTTCGCTTAAAATTTACAACTGAAGTTTACGCACACAGTTTCATTTGAAATTGGTCGCTGTACGAATACTTTCCACACCGACTATATATTTGAAAAAATCGCTTGAAACTTGAATAGACACATTCCCGTCATTCTTAGAAAATAATTTAAAATAATCGCTTTTAGTGCTGCATTTAACAAAGTATTTAAAAAAGTACGTAGAAATCTGCAGAAGTATAGTTACTAAAAGTGAACCCTAATCGAATAATATTTAAGGGGACGTAATAGAAAACGCAGGGTGAAGTTTGCAATTTTCCAACTGCGCAACACGCCACATAATTTACACATAAATTACAGCGATCAGTGTCAATTTAACGTCGCCGTACACCCGCGGGCCGTCGAAAGATCTTTTTAAAATGTTAAAATCGTCGGCCGTTTAATGTCAATCATTGCCGAAAGAGGGGTGAATATTAATGAAGAAAACATCGTGGAGCAGGTATCTACATACAACACAGCCGAACTTCGTCAGGAACGGTGCACCGAGGCTTACAAAGAGGCATTGAGAACGTCCCAACCGAAAACTGGCTTGCACGGTAAATATTTTCTTCCTGAGTCTGATCGTTTCCAGCAATTTTATCGTAACAGATGTATCGTTAGCATCGTATCGCAGGTGTGGCTCGCGACAGGATGTGTCAACGCTTGTGGAAGCCGGTCACGTAGGTGCGTGCATCTCGTGATTGTGGACGGTGCGTTCACCCCACGAAGATATAATGAACGAGCCAGCTTGTCGACACCTTTCTCGTTCCTCAAAACGACGACTTTCGACGCAACCTGACTTTCCAGGAGTCTATCGAACATATTTCGCGGAAAGTCATCTTACCAACCATCGCGAACTTTTCTCTTTCCAACGCAAGTCCCTGAAGAAATCGCGAAACATTCGAGAAAACGAATTAACCTCGTGAAGTCGACCAGCTAGGCTATCGTTCAAATTCTACAAAATACGAGTCGAATAAAATGTACAATGACTCACAAAAATATTTGTACACCCTGTAGAACAGAATAACTTTTTCAACCCTTTCCACTCGAAGCAATTCCATTCGAAAATCGAGAAAATATTTTTTCCTTCGGTACATTGGAATTTAATTACTATTACTCGTACTTGGAACATTAACATTATTATCGATTTCTTAACTGTAAATCTATCTATCTAACTATCTAAAAATTGTTTAAATAACAGAATGAAAATTTTTAGTGGCGCACATCATTTAACGTTACTTGGCAATTAGGAGTTCTGATTTACTAAATGACGTGCGAAAGAGGTTCAGACAGAATTGAAACTGGTAGCAATTACATGAAGAAATAAAAAGTAACTATTTTTACTTTATAACTATTTCAGTGTTGTGTTGATTACATCGATAGAAATGTTTAAGTCCAATTAAAGATTGTTCGAAACGCATTTTTAATATGTACTTTGTCTAGATCCACTGATCTGCTTATCGCATGAGATTAATCGGCTTTCAACTGATTGTGAGATTAATCGCTGGGAAGAGTGTAGCTAGATGGAGATTCTGAAAAAAAACGAACTAAAATTGAACACAGTAGGACGTACACCTTCGGAACTGACACAAGTTTTCTTTCAATATGTGTCGCGATCTCTTACCTGTCTATTAGTCTCGAAATTTGACATAACAAAAAACGACAGAATATTGTTTCCACCTAATATATCCAATCAGTACATTGCGGTGTATAACATACATTTCCCACATTTTAAAAATTTTGGAACTTTCAAGGAGTAATTTAAAAAATCCACATGCATAACAAGATATTGAAGTTGCCTGTGTGTACAGTATGTTACAAAATATGTGGGCATAATTTCGGGGATGGGTTCAATATGCTGAAATAAGAGAAAAAGTGTCTACTTTCCAAATTATAGTTGATTTGGTATGATATCTGTTACCGTATTCTGAAATGTATCAGCAAATTTCCATACGTGCTGTTATCACCTAAACCATGTTAACCCATACAATTCCGATGATTCTTTTGCTACACTATTATTCAAAGCAACATTTACACCACTATATTTGCATTAAGAAATTGGTAAAATTTGAAGTGTTGCACATACGAGTTACAGTAATAAACTTTCTGTGCACGGAAGGGAATGAGCCACGTACAATGTAACTATTCTAATTTTAAAGAAAATGCTTTGGTTTTGGAATTAGAATTTCTTGGAGTGCAAAGTGTTAAATATATTGTCTAAACTTTCGTAGACGACGCGCAACTACCAATTTATTTTTGGACAATCAACGCTGCATGAAGTTACCATAATTTACTGGAGATTTTCCAAAACTATCTTCAAATTTGAGAAAGTGGACCTAATAAACCTGTGTAACGAATTTTTAAAAGTATTCGTTAGAACCAATATGGTTTATGGACTTTATTTTCAAAGGGTGACAAAACCAGATTCACTTTTACGAAGATGTAAAACTGTATAGGGTCTAGTTAATAAAAGCATAATTTTTATTTATATAATTACTACCGTTTACTAAGTATTCTGTTTTAACACTTTAACTGCCCAACCAACAGCCTCGAAAAATTCCACAAACTCAGAGTAATTTATTTAATGCAGCAACAATTGAAAATTTGAAACGTCTGACACATAATTGTCCTTCACCTTCTTGTAGTCTCCAGACATAAATTAAATTGACTTCAATAAATATATTAGCGTACAAATTTATTTTTGGACGAATAATTCTGTCACCCATATACGGGTGACGTGGCAATCAAAGTGTTAAACGAAACAATGTCTAGTTTTAACGTGACAATAATATTCGGACACCTCGGAATGCAACAATTTGCGTGAGCTAGTGTGATATTTAATGCGATTGTGACGTATGTTCACAAACATTACAGTCTGTGTAAACTGCCTCGAGCCTCAGAAAATCAGTTGTGTTTAGATATTCACTAAGTTCACTGGTAATAATCAGACGTAAGAGAAACACTTCATACAACGTACGCCAACTTGTCATTTTTTACAATGCAAAAGGTGAATCGTAAAGGCAAATTGCAACAATGTTTAAAATTAGTAAAAGTACAGTGTGAGATATTATTAAAACATTTAAGTATAAAGACCGAATACAATCTATTCCGCAAAGAGGCCAACCAAAAATTTTGGACACGCGAGATAAAAGAAAAATTATAAGAAAAATAAAGAAAGATCCTACATTAAGTGCACCAAAACTAGCTGTCGAATTATTAGAAGAGACTAGAAAGAAAGTGCACCCCCAAACAATACGCAGAGCATTAAAAGCATGTGGTTATAATGGACAAGTTGCTCGGAAAAAACCGTATGTGAATGAAACTAATAGAAAGAGAAGATTAAACTTTCCGAGAGAATTTGTTTTAAAAGAGGATACGTGGTGGAATGACGCTATTTTTAGTGATGAAAATAAATTCAACATTATTGGATCAGATGGGCGAAGAATGGTGTGGCGAAAGAAAAATGAAGAATTCAAAATTAAAAATACGATGTCGACTATAAAGCACGGAGGTGGAAATGTACTTGTTTAGGGATGTATCGCAACATTTGGAACGGGTAAATTAAGTTTTATTGATAACATAATGGACAAAAATGTATACCTGAACATTTTAAAAAATAATTTACGTAAAAGTGCAATAAAAATGGAGATTCAGAATACATTTAAGTATTATCAAGATAATGACCCGAAGCATAAGGCACGTATCGTACAGGAATATTAGCTGTATAATTGTCCAAAATTATTACAACCGCCACCTTAGTCCCCAGATCTGAATCCTGTAGAGAATTTATGGGATGAACTAGACCGACGAATTGGAATAACTGCAGTAGCATCTAAAGAAATGTTAAAAGATCGACTGAAGGAGGAATGGAATAATATTAGTACAGAATATTTGCAAAAATAATTTGCAATATGCCACAACGATTAAAAGAAGCCATTCGTCAAGAAGGATATCCTACACGATATTGAATTACTTTTCGTTTGTAAAAATTAGTACAAAAACTATCAGCTTGTAAAAGTGTCCGAATATTATTGTAACGTTAAAACCAGACGTTGTTTCATTTAAAATAGAATATTTAATAAACGCTAGTAATTATATAAATAAAATGTATACATCTATTAACTAGACATTACGTAGGAATGTAATTTAGAATTAATTTTCTTTTTCTTCATCGTGAACAAAATTACAATACGACAAAGTGAAAATTTCATAGTGTCCGAATATTAAAGTTACTCACTGTAATTATTATTCGGTATTTGGTGCGATGCTAATTGTAACCGTATCAATTGACAAATGTATTGGAACCAACAGTTTCGAATGTTGCCTTGCTAGATATGACGATTTTTAATGTTATTCGTTCTTTGGATTCGGCATAATCCCGTGAGTTGTAGGTTTACGAGCACCGGTAGACTTTTTTAACAGCGCGCTATACGACCAACTTATCCCCTAACAGAGGTATCGAAGAGTTTCTATTCATTTCTCACCGCATCCATAAACCTTCGGAATTTTATGAGCCGTTCGTCTGCAATTTACGAAGACCAGCTGTCGAATTATGCTTTTTAGGATTCACCTTAATCTGTAAACCTAAAGAAATGATGGAGGACTCGTGAATAAGCACCGACGTCTATGCGGAGCCACGTTAGAAAGGATTTATGATATCAAAGGTCGTTCCATCGAAAATCATAGCGAAAATTATAGTTGCTTCCTGCTATAAATCAAAATAGTAGTTAGTAACAGTTATTTACTACAATTCTAAGGTTAACGTCACAATTATTTCACGGATTCAAATCTGAAAAGAATTAAAAATTAAATAAACACGCTATTAATCTTTCTTAGTGGTGTAACTTACACACAACCATGTCAAAGTTTGATACTACTAGTTTACGTTTGTTACTGGTACTACAATTCGTCTGGGTTAGATAGTTAATCGGTCTTCAATGTTAGTGTTTCATTATTAGATAATGGATCTTTACGCAGAATAAAAATACTGTGCCTAAGTTGCAAAAGACTAATGTCAAACAGAAATTTATTCTTTTCCTTAATTCGTCTAAAAAAGTATTTTAAAATTGTTCTATTATTTTTACTGTTTTAAATTACACCTACTAAATTTTGCAGTAAATTCATTGACTGTAAACGTTAATATTTGTACAAAGATACAGAAACCTAATTACGAAACAAAGAGTTGTCAACTGACACTATATTCTTGAACCTTTACACTAATTGTAATTTGTAAATGTTTTCTGAAAGTTGCAAATACATTCTATGGACGAGTACATCGCGCGCATGTTCGCGTTCCTTTAGCGTAATATTTAGTAATTACTTATTCGTGCTAAATCGCAAGGCGAGGTTTCTGAAGTTATTAAAAGTTTTCGAAAAGGAACTAATTGAAAAGGAGCGAACGGATCGACGACAGAATTTTCAGTGAAAGCGTAATGACGGAGCAGAAAGAAATCAGTGAAAGCAGCTTACGAAATGATACGGCGGCGACGCGGTTTAATACCTTCTCTGCAGGAAAAAAAGAATAAATGATTTAGTCAATGCATTGTGGAAATAAGTGCCTCCATTTTCGCTTAACAGGATAATTTATATCGTCGAGTGACGATACGTTTGGGCTGAGCATTCATCTACATAAAACGTTCTTGGCCACATTTGTTGGCGGAAAGTCGGCAGCCATGTAAGGCGCTGAGAAACCAGTTAACGTTTCAATTGTGATTTATGCTTGGTCGAAAGCTGCTTTTTCTCCCCCTTTGTCTGCAATTCACACGCGACCTCAACCGTGAACGGAACAGACGAGAGATGACCGAAGAAAACTGGGTGCAGATTAATAGCGTGTGATAAAGCGAGGAACCCCATTCGCTTGAATCGAGAATCGAGGCTACTGTACGATCGTTTAAGTTTTTAATTCTCCGTTCATTTTGGCTGCCATTGCGTTCTGCACACCACCCACGGTGTTCCCAGAAGTTTTCTGTCTCACATTAAAGTTCTACTACTTCATCAAACCTTTTGAAATTGAAGAAGAAGACCTCCGGTGGACGAAACGGACACTCATTTTACGGACATTTATGGCTTTTTGTGGAAATTGTGACAAATCAGTATTACGCTGCCAGAATGTCTCATTGTAGGGGAGAGTAGCGGAAATTAGTTCAGGCCCTAGGTTGGATCTATTATTATTAGCTTAACACTAAACCTACCGAACTATAAAATTGACTGGCGAATACGGTCTTGTAAAAATGATAAGATTCAATTTATTTAGATTTTGTGCGAGTTTTATTAAAATATATGATTGAATAAAGAAACGAATTCAATTTCTATGAAGTCAATTTTGTAATTTCAATAATTATGAAATAGAAATTTTTGAAGGGGTCATTTAACCCTCTTGTTATAGGTTTCATCTGCAAGTCGGCAATAGCACTTAACAGCTTTTCTACCCCATAAAGGGCAGCACAATACCGGGGTATTTTTAATCCGTCACGTTGGTGAATTCGCCATATTAATATTAATTTATGCCATAGAAAATAAAAGGCCCCGATACGAGTAAATAAAAAAGAATTTAGTTTTCGTTTCATTTATTTATCATCGTTGTAGTATAACGTAATACTACGTCATATACAACATCATATAAGTGAATATAACAAAAAAAAGTATTACAATTTTATACATTTAGATTTTGTGTCTTTGCATATATAATAATTGTAAGATAAAGAGCAATTAAGAATGAACAAGAGTGTACATATCGTACTCCATTGTAAATTATTTATTTCCTTTCGTACATATGAAATTGATTACTATTACTCGTCCTTCGAACATTAATATTTTTATCGATTTCCTAACTGCAAATCTAGATGTGTGAAAGTTGTTTAAATAATAATATGACTATTTTTAGTGGTGCCATTCGAGTGCTAAGGGATAATACATTACGAGTGTACGAAGATCTTCCGAAAAGATACATTAGAAGAATTGAAGGGTATTCTTCAATTATTAAAATTATATTCTCACTTTACTTCGGTTTTTACAATTAGGCATCTTCTATATCGCAATTCAATTGTGCGAATTCATTATTCACTATGCGAAGACCAGGGTAAATATTCATTTCACAACTGTACATTGAGACCTGACTATTTAGTTAGTAATATCATTACGAATTCCTGGTTTTCAGTTTTACAATGGTGTGCAGGCTAAAACAACTAAAAATGAATCAAGTCTAGATACATTAAAATTGTTTTATAGAATTGGATACGAATTTTAAATTTTGCATTGTGTTTTATGCATCGTAATGGTGCTGCCGTAAATAGTAAGTATTTACAGGTTATGTAGTAATAAAACAATTTTCTAGATGCACGTCGACTCATAATATTTTACATCGTCGAGACGGTAGGACAAACGTATGTACACCCTGCAAAAATAGAAGCAAAATAAGGTCGGGGGACATATGTGGAACATGGGGATCAGAGAAACGGAGAGAGAAGCAACAAAGAGGAAACAAATAGTAAGAAGAACGAGAAGGAACAGTGCCAAGAGGTTGGCTACTATGTATACAGGGTGATTCTTATTGAGTAATCAATTGAGTCTCCTCCGAAGCGGAAAAGCACATGAACGAAAAATTTTCTATTTGAATAGGTACATTTTTTAACACTAAACCTACCTAGGATTAAAAATGGTTAAATCTATTGACAAGATATAAATGATCAGCTAAAAATTCATTTGAATTTTGTGCGGTTTTTATTACTATACATGCTTTTATTAAAAAGTGTATTGAATCGATTCCTTTTGAGGCAATTTTCTAACTTAGATAAATGTAGCATAAAAAATATGAAAAAAGTCATTTGACCTCTGTGGTGAAGTGGTTTAGATTTACTGTTAACGTGCAGTGAACCACGAAAGTATTCGTACTGTTTCAAAATAAGTATTCGAAATTTAAAAATGGCTCCATATTATGAATTCCAAAATGTTTTTATCCTAATACTAAATGGTAAATGTCCTTATCATTCTTGTAAAATCTGAAGACGATGCATTAATGTTAACAATAGTATTAAAGTACTTTTTGAAAATATCTACGATATGGAGGCCACAAAAGTATGCGAACGACGTAAGTTTGTTTACGTAAACATTGCATGACTAGGGCAGAATGTTAATATTGCCACAACCAGTCGATGTGACGCACTCTCTGTGAACAGTATTGTAACTATTAGAAAGTTATAAAACGTTTACTAACAATGTGTAAAAAATCGTGTACCTCTGGTAAAAAGTGAATAGCTCAATGGCATAAACCTAGCATGAAACTTAGCATGTCCTTGGATAATATTATGTTCTGGTTAACAAACTCGTCACACGCGGCACTATCAGGTAATAGAATAAAAGTATTTGAGATTATCTAAAACCCTAAGTTCCCTTCCCCTCCTTTTTCGTACGTCTATCTATTTCCAAGGAAACTCAATTGGTCACTTTATAAGAATCACCCTGTATAAAAGAGGCTCCGCGGAAGAGACAAGAGTGCCACGGAGCTAACCCTGAAACCAATTTCATTGCAAACATTTGTGCGATTCGACGCGGCACTGTGACGAAGAAACATTAACCTTCCCACAACTAGAAACCAAGGTTTTCATAGGTGTTACCATTTCCAGGAGGCAGCTCTAATTCGGTCCTCTGCTGTTATAATAGCGTGCACGAATTTTCAAGGTCGCTGAAATCGTTCTAGTATACTTAGTTGTGGCAACTGTAACTAAACACTTCACAGAGAATTGAGAGGATTAAATTATTAGGTGGCTCGATGAGAAAATCGCCATTTTGTGACGTATCGGTCGATGGCTCGATTGGAAAATCACCATTTTGTGACGCTTCGAGTGATACAATAATCGAGCGTGCTATGGCAGTCCGCCATTGTTACGTTATAATGGCGTGCAAAAATTCGTATGGTCACGCACAGAATATACAATCGCTGAAGTTATTTTAATAATTATTAAAAACTACGAAACACTCAACAGTCATATTCTTTATCATTCATTCAATGGTTTCGAATTAAAAATTCATAAAGTGATCAGCATTTTCGAGACGTTACTTAAAGTGTGTGGGATATAAACAGTAAGTCGTATTCTTCATTATTCGCTCAACGTTTTCTGAATTCGGAATTTACAGAGAGTGAAATCAGACGGACAATAAAGAACGCATCTTACTCAACTCTCCTCGAGATGAGTGTATTGTAAATATGTTTCCTTATACAATTACGCGGCTCAACGTGCAACATACTGACTAACGTGATATTCTTTATGTATTTTATGTTTCACTTTGTACACATTATAATTACCACTTTGTAATAAAAATGTCGGTATCCATCAGGATGGTAAGGTGAAAACTTTTACGAACATGAACAATAACTTTTTTCTGTTACTTTCTCACATACTCAAAAATTTGTGGAATATTGTCATACGATACCGAGGAAAGGAATATTATAAAATGTACCGTAATAAGTGGTAATAAATTAAAAGAATTATTTATAGACGTGGAATCAAACGAAAATGATTTCCAGCCAGGAGGATAGGATATATGAGAATAATTGCTAAAACATGAGTCTAGTAGCTATTTCATTCGAGATGCGGTACTTAATCTTAATAAGAGTTTCTCCAAATGCAGTAGCCATAAATTTTCACAGAAAAGATAGATGAATCGCTTGTGTAACTCGCAATGATAGTAATACGTTTGCGGTGTATTCATTTCAAAGAAGGCCGTATGAACAATACTCTTTGTTGCGAAGTTGTGCCAATCTGTCATCGCTGTTCATAAACTTGCCGTCCGAAGTATTCCGTCCAAGTTTTTAACAAGCTTCGAACAAACGAAAGGGCAAGCACACAATTTACAGCACGATATACAGTTTCTTTATTCAACGGGGATGTTTCAATTGATTCCACGTCTTCAACGAAATATAGGCACATTCAGAACGTTACAACATGAAACACAGATATTATAATTAAACTACGGATTTCATGCATTCGAGACTAAAACGAGGACAAAATGGATAGATTACACAAACTTAAAAAGACGAATTTATAGTTTCTGGATTGTTAAAGTCACTAAAAAAGGGTGAATCTTCTTCTTGGTTTTTGTTTCTTGCAATTTATGCAAAGCATTTTTCTTTTGTACGAAGATCCGCAGTCTAATTATAATAAAATATACAGGATGTTTCGTCTAAAACAGGACACCTAAATATCTCCACAACCTCTGAAAATACGAAAAATGTTGCTAACGTAATTCAAATGGTTTCAAAAGACGAATCGGATGGACGAATCGTTTTTTGTAAATTGTAATTTTTTAATTGTTTCTCCAAGGTCACTCGTATTTTTTTACATATATACACACAGTTTTTGCTGTTGTACGTTATAGCAAACATTATTGTGCATACATCCACGTTTAATAGCACGACCTTGAAATGACCGTGAACTCTAAAATTTGCTAATTAATGCAGAACATTCTTTCAGCGACATTTCAGATTTCAACGGTAACAGGAATTCGACCATGAACTTGAACTTGTAAATAATCACATTTATTACTGCAATAAATGTTCGAAATGATGTCTTTCCGTTGTAATGCATTTCGTTAGGCGAAAAACGACAGATTGTACAGCTCTTTTGATGATTTCAGGTTTCATATCAGCACATGCTGCAATTATTCGTTCTTTCATATTTTCTGGCGTCGTGGGCTGCTCTTGATAAACCGTACCCTTTAATGTCCCCCATAAGAAAAAATCAAGTGGGGTAAGATCGGGTGAACGAGCCGGCCATGATACAGGTCCATCGCGTCTCATCCAACGATTTGGGAATTTTTCGTTGAGGACACGTTTTGCAATATGGGAAAAGTGTGCTGTACACCCATCGTGTTGATACCATATTTCCGTATCATATTTCCGTATACCCCATTGAGAAAAGTGTACGCGGTTTTCAAAGTCTTTTCCATAGAGTTCTTGGTGAAGAGATAAATGGAAAGGATGAAATTTTTGTGAATCAAGAATCCGGAATATGCTTGTAACACTAATACCAGTTTCACGTCCAAGTTGCTTTATACTAACATGTGAATTTTGATTTAGTTTCACGATGATATTGTTCACATTTGCTTCATGAGTAACAGTCTTACGTCTCATACGAATGTTTCTGTTGACACTACCAGTCTCACAAAATGTTTTAACAATACTTGAGTATGCAGAACGCGATGGACAAGAACGTTCTGGAAATCTGTCTTTGTAAATTAGTATTGCTTCTCTTAGACATTCTCGAGCTTCACCGTAAATTAAAACCATTTGAATTTTCTCCTGTTCTGAATAACGCATTATGGATCGCTTGTCGATACACTGAGAAATCTAGCAGTGAGCAAACTCTTAAATACATATCTCTCTCACTCTCTGGGTACGCAGACGAATGATACAATGTGTTTATTTACAAGTTCAAGTTCATAGTAGAATTCCTGTTACCGTTGAAATCTGAAATGTCGCTAAAACTAAATTCTGCATTAATTAGCAAATTTTAGAGGTCACGGTCATTTCAAGGTCGTGCTATTAAACATAGATGTATGCACAATAATGTTTGCTACAACATGCAAGAACAAAAACTATGTGTATATATGTAAAAAAACACAAGTGATCTTGGAGAAACGATTAAAAAATTACAATTTACAAAAAACTACTCTTCCATCCGATTCGTCTTTTGAAACCATTTAGATTACGTTAGCAACATTCTTCGTATTTTCAGAAATAGTGGAGATATTTAGGTGTCCTGTTTTAGACGAAACACCCTGTATAATGTGTATAATTGTAACGTACATGCACTAAAAACATTTTGTTATTATGTGTATATTATGATATATAAATATATTTTCAGTGTTTTAACTATCTTTCCTCTTGTATTTCAAGTACATTATATATTCATTGTCACTTACTATAAATATATTTAGCAATAATAACGTAACATTATTTCATCTCAATAATACGTTAAAGTAGTGCACGTAAGAAGTCGCAAAGGTGGTAAATTTATTTGTGAAAATATTTTTGATGTAGATTCTGAACAGAGTCTGACAAATATGAATGTTCTTAATTTCTCATAAATCCAAATAAAATGCTATTTGTTTGTTGATAATCTACATCCATTGGAGCACATACAGGCACACAATAATTATGAATTTTCTTTTTCTGTAAGCAAAGTATAGAAAAAAAGTTGCAACTTCCGTTTTATTCATTAGTGACTCAGTTTCTAATGTACTTAATAAAAACTAATAATTTGCAACGCATGCGTTTTCTGTTTCCCAGCATCGCGGTTACTACGATTAGAGTGAAGTCGTATAAGCGAGTACTTATCACAACAAATGCAACAGAAAACCGTGCATCGGCTGCCGGAGTTGAAATCTAAGAACAGTTCTGTTCAAGGAGGTAATTAATCTTAATAAGTGGCTCTCCGAAAGTAGAGACCATAAATTTTCGGGAAAAGATAGATGGGTATCTCGGAAACTCGTAGGCGGCGTTATCGCGGCTGCTTCATGAAGATGCAATGACGCATTAATGCAACGACACGCTTTGCATCAACGATCGTTTCCCCGCAATTCTACCGAACGAGGCGTTGGGCGTTCCCGATCACGGTGGCTGTCAGATGGGCACAGACCAACAACGCTTCCACCTTGAAGTGGCCAACGTAGCTGCACGTGACAACAACACGGCGACAATTATTTAATGTCCTTTCTTCGCCGCCTGAACTTCAGCTCGTTCCCAGCCGAGGAACTGATTCTATTGTATGCTCGAAGGACTATCCTCTGTTTTGCATAACTCGATTTCAACCTGAAAATTAGACTATCCTTAAAGTTGACAGTTTCGTATTTATGTCCGGATAATTTATTTATTTATTCAGTCGCGCTCAACGCGATCGTCTATTTAATAAGCTTTTGTGCTCCGTGGTGACTCGCGGCTTGTACAAAGTGCTTCAACATCTGTGAAATGCATATAAATACTCCCATCGCCTGTCGTTCCCTATGTGAAGAGTACACAAGTATTTTATACCTAAAATATATCAAAGATTGCTACATATTTTATACTGTTACATTCACTTCAATGCTTAAAAATATCGATTATATAGGTTTTTTATTAATAAAAATAACGATTTTATATATTTCGAGCACGTCTCGACGTCAACTGCGATCTCTTTCTTGTCAATTTCAATCTGAAAATTAGACTATTCTTAAAGTTGACAGTTTCGTATTTATGCCTGGATAATTTATTTATTTATTTATCTATTATTGGTCGCATTCGACCAACGCGCATTCAAAACGATTAGCGGATGAATTATCCCTAAAGTTATAAAGAAATAAAATTTGATTTTGTTAAAAAAAGACAATTTTTATATTTGTTAGACTTTGTTTAAAATCTTTAACAGGAGTTTCACTCGTTATAATATGGTAAGGTGTTAATATTTTATCATATATTTCTTATATTCGATGACCTCATTGAATTTTTTGGATTCGGTCAAAATCATTTTAAAAAAAATATTCTGAAGACATAGAACTCCATTTATGTTATTATATTATAAGATAAGTTGCAAACGAGATGAAAATAAAAATCGGAGTTTACTTCATCAGAATCATTCGTTTATGAAAGATTCATTGGAAAGAAGATATTTCACCCTTTCTATTTAAATTGTTACCCATTTCTCATGGATATAAATTTGTAGTTTCGATAATTGTAAATAGAAAATAACAGAATGCGTTATTTTGACGCATCTCGTAAACCTAGTCCGGAAAAATATATATTTAGACGTCATTGAAACAATCAATTTTCCTGTGCAAACGAATCCTCAAAGAAGCAACTCCGGGTCGTGACAATGCAGTTGCAATTCCGTGAAGCAAATATAGATAGACTTCGGTTCGACTTTCTTTTATGAAGTTGCAACAGGTTAAATATCGTTAATGTTTCCCGTAAAGCTTCGTGATCTTTTACCTGCGATCATCGCTGTATAATCGAACACGACACAATTTTTATTTTCTGTCCCAGGCAAGATCAACTTCCTGTAACATCTTAGAAAGTCAAATAAGTTGCTCGTAGGTACGACTTGTTGAGTCGTTTGAACAATCAATAGACATCAATTTTTCCCATTATCGTGTTTCAATGGAAATTAATTTAAATTTAGTGGCCATTGTTGTACGATTCATTTATATAACTCGAAAGCTGTCTGATATCACGAAGACAGACTAATAAGAAGAGTCTATCTAGCAAAGTGCAATATACTGGTCATAAATAGCGGGGAAAAAGGATGATCGTGTTTTGACTGCACGAGGATCTTCCGTGAAATCGTAAAATACCGGAGGAACGTCTGATTTCATAACGTCGAACGATACCGTGTGACTGTAAAGTAGCGATGGGCACGATCCTTCTCAGTATTATGCCTAATAACGACACACGATCGTATTTAAGTTTAAACATCGACAATTTTCCAGAATCGGAAATGTAATGTTTAGATCCAATTTAACTCCTCCATCTCATAATCGATGCAGAAAACTGTGTAAGATAAAGATTTGAGATCTATCAATTACTGCTTCTATTTTGTTTTGTTTTAAACGTATTCCAATCGACACAAGCTCTGGATTAACGGAATAAAAAAGGCAAGTAGCGATGGGCACGATCGTTCTCGTATTTATCGATTTCTAGTATTAATGCATGATTGTATTTAAGATACATGTGAATATATAAGTATAAAATTGTCACAGTTTAAATATCAACAGTTTTTCAGAATCAGAAATTTAATGTTTAAATCTGATAAAACTCCTGTTTTCTATCATCGATGCAATAAAATTGTCTAGGATAAAGATTTGAGATCCATCAATTACTGCTTCCATTTTGTTTTGTTTTAAACGTATTCCAATCGACACAAGCTCTGAATTAACGAAATAAGAAAGGCAAGTAGCGATGGGCACGATCGTCCTCGTATTTATCGATTTCTAGTATTAATGCATGATTGTATTTAAGATACACGTGAATATATAAGTATAAAATTGTCATAGTTTAAAGATTAACAATTTTCGAGAATCGGAAATGTTGTGCTAAAGAGTTTGTGCTAAAGATTTGAGATCTATTAAACAGAGTTTCCACCTTATTTTACTTTAAATGTACTCTAATCGACATAGACACTGGATTAATAAAGTAAGGACGGCATGTAGTAATGGGTACAATCCTCTTCAATTTTATCGATTCCGAACAGTAACGTGTAGTAACATTTAATGTGCATTCAAATACTTCAATATCATAAAGTGTTGCTTCCTAAATGATACATCCTCAAAAACATTAATTCTTCATAGGTATATATCGAATAAGATCGGTACAAATACTTTCGCCATTATTAACTTAACAGTAACGTAACGATATCGAATATGCCAGGATAATTTTTACGTTCTTTCTGTTATTCTCACATTCTTACTCATACTCTCACATCTTAATTACCGTTTCGAGGCATATTCTAGACATTTTTAAGAACTATAATTCACTTAGATATGAAAATCCACTTACACATGGGAAACTATTTTATTATAAAACGTTCAATACTGTAAAACCTTGCAAAACAATATGTTCGCAAGATGACAACATCTGTTCCTTCAAACGCAGCATTTTCTAACAATGGCGAGCAATTCGTTCACAAAAAATCGCCCAAAGGACAATATAACAAATAAAATATTATTATTAAATAATACCAATAAGTAAATCAGTATTTTTGCCTATACATTTTTTAATATCTCTCCTTCACCCATTATTTATAGATTTAACATGATTTAAAGTACTAAATGTTAGCAATTTTTATTTATTTAAACATTTAATTCTGTTTGCGATAGCATCGATAGATCCATTGCTACCGTAATATCAAGATCATTCGATATCCATTTTTACAACTATCAATGTCATAGTTAATTGCATATATTTTTCGATACGTTTCGATTCTTCCACAAAGGTATTTGGTTACCGAATTACTCGAAGATCGTAAGAAAGAATTGGATCACTCCCATCGCTATCGCGAAGCAGCCCGTAACCGGTGCGGGGGAAGCTTTTGTGGCCTGTTCGACTCGTGTACGAACGAGACAGCGGGACCACCTAGGTCACAAGCCTAGACTTTAACACGGACGTATGTATGTTGCACGTAAGGGACCCTAAAGATCGTGATTTCACTGTTTCGTGTATGAAACGTTAAACTTACCGCGCGGTGAGCTGTCTTTCGTTGGTAACGTTACAGTTTCGTGGTCTGCTGCGACGCGACACGGTGGTCCAACGGTACAGCGCTTTGACCTATGCACTCTCGTGTAAGACATTGTTGTTAGAAGCAACAGGAACCAGTGCCTTCCGAGTGTCACTCGATCAACGGGTCTGCTCATCCAATCATAATTGGGCCCTGTTTTGCAGAACCCTAGCAAACCATGGCAATCTGGAACCGAGAAAATTTAATTTAAACATTTCGGTTTACGAAAAATCTTCAAATTCTCTTGTACTGGACATATTTTATATGAATTTTTAGTGACTTATTAAATAGCGTGTAGTACAATTAATATTAATTATTATCTGACATAACGAGATATAATAAAATATCATATAATAGAAATTGTTGAAATTCTCCTATTTAGCAACCAAAGGCACGTATACGTTTAACACATTGAGCGCCGGCGACATACAGTGAATCACTTTAATATTCAGACACTACACAGTTTTCACTTTGCCGCATTGTAATTTTGTTCACGATGAAGAAAAACAATTAATTCTAAATTACATTACTATATAGGGTCTAGTTAATAAAAGCATAATTTTTATTTATATAATTACACAAGTTTACTAAGTATTCTATTTTAAACGAAACAATATCTAGTTTTAACGTGACAATAATATTCGGACACCTCGGAATGCAACAATTTGCGTGAGCTAGTGTGATATTTAATGCGATTGTGATGTATTTTTACAAACATTACAGTCTGTGTAAACTGTCTCGAGCCTCAGAAAATCATTTGTGTTTGGATATTCACTAAGTTCACTGGTAATAATCGGACGCAACAAAAACACTTCATACAACGTACACCAACTTGTCATTTTTTACAATGCAAAAGGTGAATTGTAAAGAAAAATTGCAGCAATGCTTAAAATTAGTAAAAGTACAGTGTGAGATATTATTAAAAGATTTAAGTATGAAGACCGAATAGAATCTATTCCGCAAAGAGGCCAACCAAAAATTTTGGACACGCGTGATAAAAGAAAAATTATTAGAAAAATAAAGAAAGATTCTACATTAAGTGCACCAAAATTAGCTGCCGAATTATTAGAAGAGACTGGAAAGAAATTGCACCCCCAAACAATACGCAGAGCATTTAAATAATGTGGTTATAATACGGAAAAAACCGTATGCAAATGAAACTAATAGAAAGAAAAGATTAAACTTTGCGAGAGAATTTGTTTTAAAAGAAGATACGTGGTGGAATGACGTTATTTTTAGTGATGAGAGTAAATTCAACATTTTTGGATTGGATGGGCGAAGAATGGTGTGGCAAAAGAAAAATGAAGAATTCAAAATTAATAATACGAAGCTGACTATAAAGCACGGAAGTAGAAATGTACTTGTATGGGGATATATCTCAACATTCGGAACGGGTGAATTAATTTTTATTGATAACATAATGGACAAAAATGTATACGTGAACATTTTAAAAAATAATTTACGTAAAAGTGCAATAAAAATGGAGATTCAGAATACATTTAAGTATTATCAAGATAATGACTCCAAGTATAAGGCACGTATCGTACATGAATATTTGCTGTATAATTGTGCAAAATTATTACAACCGCCATCTCAGTCCCCAGGTCTGAATCCTGTAGAGAATTTATGGGATGAACTATACCGACGAATTGGAATAACTGCAATAGCATCTAAAGAAATGTTAAAAGAACGACTGAAGGAGGAATGGAATAATATTAGTACAGAATATTTTCAAAAATAATTTGCAATATGCCTCAACGATTAAAAGAAGCCATTCGTCAAGAAGGGATATCCTACACGATATTGAATTACTTTTCGTTTGTAAAAATTAGTACATAAACTATCAGTCTTTAAAAGTGTCCGAATATTATTGTAACGTTAAAACCAGACATTGTTTTGTTTAAAATAGAACATTTAATAAACGCTAGTAATTATATAAATAAAATGTATACTTTTATTAACTAGACATTATGTAGAAATGTAATTTAGAATTA
>CM052093.1:4138222-4151466 GCA_028453745.1 Agapostemon virescens | reverse complement strand
GTAAAAATTAGTACAAAAACTATCAGTCTTTAAAAGTGTCCGAATATTATTGTAACGTTAAAACCAGACATTGTTTTGTTTAAAATAGAACATTTAATAAACGCTAGTAATTATATAAATAAAATGTATACTTTTATTAACTAGACATTATGTAGAAATGTAATTTAGAATTAATTTTTTTTTCCTTCATCGTGAACAAAATTGCAATGCGTCAAAGTAAAAATTTTATAGTGTCCGAATATTAAACTTACTTACGTATGAGCCATTCAATTAATTAAGAGGTCATTTGTTTGTTTCTGAACAACGAGTGGCTAAAGAAAATATTTCAAACCTTGTACATTTTCCTAAAATAGTATATATTGATTGAATACTAATCGGTCAAGCTTTCGGATTCATTTCAAGCGACAGACTTACAAAACCTGTATTATCGCGGGGCCGGCTCTCAATGTGTTAACACTAGAACTACCGAACAATAAATCCAACGATATTAATTGCTTTATAATAATAACAATCTGCTCAAACTTCGTTCAATTTTTATTATAACATGTAGTTCATTAAAGAAACACATCGGAAAATTACTAATGAAAATATTTTTGTAATTTCAATAATTGCGAAAGAAAAAACTAGGAACCGGTCAGAATGACTGGTTTGGTAGTTCTAGTGTTAAAAATGTATGGATTATACTAGAATTACTTTCGTAGTACTAGAAACTATAAACAAATTCGTATTTCGTAAACCCAACAACTCGAAAGAGTTACGATCATCTCCTTTGTAGTTCTTTTTTACAAAATGAATATGATTCCAGGATGGAGTTTTCAAATTAATGTCGTAAGGAGCTGCTAGAGGCCAGGTGCACCCCAAGTCGGGTAAAACATAGTCCGCTTGTACCGCATATTATTTTCGATGTGGTTCGACAACAATGTCGACGGGTGTCGTTCCCGCTTGATGATAGGTTCCACAAAAGTGGTTTCATTAACCGCTGTTGGCCAATAACACTTTCGTATTATAATTGCTTATAATTTCTGATTTAAAAAGTGCTGTTGACCGAGAGTGATTAATGAAACCCTTCTTCAAGTATAAATGACACCGTTTGCAAGGGTAAGATACTTGACGACATTATTGTCAGACCACACCGAAAGTAATGTGGGGTATAACCGGTACAGATTGTCACTACCTGAAACGAAGTATATAATACCCCGGACCTTTAACGGCTTATTACGACGTTAATTTTAAGCGGTTATCCCTCGGAATATCAGAATGTTTAAAATTTTCACTTGCATAACGGAGTTTATGCTACAAAAAATGATTTATAATCTTTAATACGACGGAACTAATGGCACGAGTAACGAGAAAATTGTTGCTGCAAGCCGCCGGGTATATTGACGTAAAGAAAACTTTATATCACTTCGGTTAATATTACAAAGTTTAAGTAATCTTGGTCAGTAAGTTAATGCAATTCTGACTTACACGTTCATTATATCTCATTTTCGAGAAAATCGCTGACATTAATTATAAATAATGATCATTGTAGCATATAATAATTTGTCCGATTATTAAATCGAATGAAGAGTAATTTCTGTCTCGAATTTTCAGATTCACGTCGGCGCAAACTAATTGATAATTCACATTCATAAAATTTACGTTCTCTTACGAAAATGCTTTCGTACATAATAGTATTTAACTATGTTCGTAATTAATGTCAGATCACATTGGTTCACTAATGATTCATTAATTCTGTCTACTTAATTATGCCAGACTTAATTAGCTACTAAATTGGTAGAAATGGGCACCGGCATAGTTACTAAATCATTTTGACGAGCCTCTGAAAAGCCGTGACCCTTTTCTATGATATGGCCATGGCCTCCCATGAAGAATATGGGGAGGAGGACCGTAATGGAAAGGCCAATTGTGGGAAAGGAGTTTCCCCAGTGTGTCATCAATTAAAACGACACGTTTAATAATTTACAATACGGTAATTACTGGACTGTGGATCTTTATGAATTTATAATAAAAATGACTGCATCCGATGCAAAACTGTACAGACATCGTGAATTACATAGTATCCGATCGAAATGATTAAAAGAAGAAACACATTGTCCTTTAGCTTGCGTTCGTTACAATTAACGTAAAAAATTTGTACTTTACATTCCGCAATGATTATTATTGAAAACTGGATGGTAGAGCATAGACAACGCGTATATGTATTTGAAAGATCTGCAATTAAAATGTTCTGAAATATTTTAACACTAAACCTACCGACATTTCATGTACAGTCCGCGACAATAGGATAGCACACCCCATAAAATTTGTTAATTCTTATTTATTAAAGTATAAAAATATAATTTTGAATATGTAGACAGGTACACATAAGTGTTGAACACCAAATAGCACTAAGTTTCTACATACAAGGATGGTCCTTTTTGTTTCATCTGCAAAAATGTATATATCTTGATAAACCGGTGCGACAAAATAATAGCACATTATTGCAATTAATTAACATTTATGCATACATACGAAAGGAACTCAATATTTAATATTTTGTAGATTCTCCAGAGTTTTTTATAACCGAAATTATTCACTTTGGAATCGACTTGAATAATTTTTTTAATCCTTTTCTGCTTCATTCGTTCCCATTCGAGTGCAATGAACTCTTTTAATTCGTTTACGTTATTAAACTGTTTCCCTTTAGCATAAACTGCTCTAGCAAGGTCTCCCCAACAGTTTTCTATAATATTCAAGTCAGGGGAACGAGCTGGCCATTGCAAGACTTGAATATTTTCCGTCTCGAAGAATGCTTTCACAACCTTTGCGGTGTGAACCGCTGCATTATCCTGCTGGAATATGTGTTTTTCCCCGGAAATTCTGGTTGCGTGTGTGGTTATTTGTTCACCGCTTAACATTAGATATTTCACGCTGTTCATTTTTCCACTGATAAAATTAATATCCGTCTTTCCATGGTAGCCGATACCGGCTCACACCATGACTCCTCCGCCACCCATCTGGCAACGGATCAAAAACATTTTTTTTTTACATAAGTCGTGGTAATAATAACTCCACCCGTCAGGTCCATCGAGATTAAACTTCTTTTCGTCGCTGAACATGACTTTTCTTCACTTCTTCTTCCAATGAGCATGTTGCTCTGCGAACTGCAGCCTTGCCTTCTTATGCGCTTTGGTTAGAGGCGGTTGTTTTTTAAGCTTCCTTTGTTGCAGGTGCTGAGATCTTTGCAGGACACGTTGCACATTTCTGACGTTTGTTTGTACGCCTGCTGCTTCAGCAATCTGCCTGGTAGTCATTGGTGCATTCGATGCTGCCCTTAGAATAGCACGTTTCTCTCGTGCTGATAGTGCCGCAGGTCGTCCAGGACGTTTTGTATTACCGTATTTCTCGGGGTTTTTCAAATAATTCATGACAACCTTCTGGCTTCTATGAATTACTTTCGCAATCTTTGAAATAGAAACGTTTTCTTTAGATAGTGTCATAATTGTTTTCATTTCACTATCTGTTAACTGCTTTCTTGACCCATTTTTTTAGAAGTTTTCCGCAATAATTCACCACACTATATATCAAATACTTACTCAAATACTTCCTTTGCTCGTGTTCAACTGAGAAGTAAGAGTGTATCATGTGTGCTATTATTTTTAAGGATTACGTTTCCATGAAATCTACCAAAACAACGATTCTAAGAATTTAGGGGCAGTGTTTACGTGTCAAACTCAATAAGATGGATATATAAGAAGTAACTCAAGAAGCATATGGATTGAACGCTATCATTTCTGTTCTATTTTTAAAATACTACGAAATTTAGAAGGCGTGCTATTCTATTGTCGCGGACTGTATATCTAATCCTACCATGAGCGGTCAAATGACCTCTTAAAAAAATATGTATTTTAATATAGAAAGAGATTTTAGTAAATTGGATAGTAAACAAAATATTTTTCTGGTGCTACAGTAAAAACCCGCTCCTTACTTTTCTATTTAGAAAGTTTTATTTACCTTTATGCATTTTCAGCACATTTTTGACAAATTACAGCATTTTGTATTGCACATTTTCCACATACGTATTTTTTGCATTTTATGCAAATTTTGTTAGTCTTATTGACTTTACAATATCTTATTTGACAAGATTTCCGTCCAGAAGAATCTGTAGCTGTGTTTATTATTGTTTTTGATGAACATTCTTTGCTTAGCTGTCTCTCCTTCTGATATTCGGTCCCAAGCACTTCTGCCAATTGAAATAAAAATTCTTGCCTCGATATTTCTTCACCCGTCGTTTCTTTATATAAAATCCAAGCATTTATCCCGGCTAAATCTAAAATATTGAAAAATACCTGTAAAGGCCATCTTCGACATTTAGATTTTACACTATGTTTTCTGGCCATTTGATCGGTTACATCTACACCGAATTTTGTGCTATTGTAAAATCTAATTGTCTCTGGTATACAGGTGTCACTTTTTTCAATTTCAACGGATGAATGCATTGAACTAAGTATCAATACTTTTTTATTGGGTTTAGCTTTATAAATTGAAAGAATAAAATCATTCGATTTGTATAATATTGTTGAGAAGCGTGTCATACCATCCTTTGCCTGTCTCGCTAATTTTGGTAGCTCTCTTTTATTTCTGCGGATAGTTCCAACAAGCGTAGTTTTTTCTGCTAGAAGTTTACTCGCTAATGACGAGCTTGAAAAAAAATTGTCAGCTGTTATATTTCTCCCATGGCCCGTATATGGTTTTGCTAATTTCAAAGTTACAATTATTATTCTTCTGTATCATTATCAATATCGGAAACTTCTTGGTCATCTTCCGAACAATCCTCGTCGATATTATTTATTTTGTCTAATAAATTGATATTCCTCGAATGTCTTGACATTTTTGGGGATGAATATACAAATGATAAAGTAAAAACTAAAATATAAAAATATAAATCAAATGAGGCAAAAACATTGAGACCAGAAATAAAAAAAAACAGTTGTATATCATACCACAAAATATTGTTGGCTCTGTTGACTTTGTCGAAACTGTCACTTATACCACGTAATAATTTCTATTATACACTACGAAATTTTGATGCTCTCTATTCGGATCGCAAGACCGTACTGTCGTACAAAAAACGCTATGCATTTGTTCCAATCGCGCGTTTGTCAACACTGTAGATCCACAATTACATTGTAGACTCATAAAACAATTTCAGGAGTGCGCTTTCCGAAGAATGTAGTCGTAAATAACATGAATTTTTCAAATGGTCAAATGACCGTTCGTGGTAGACTAGACATGCTATAAATTTTTTTCTGAAAATAAACAATAAAGAAAGTTGTGAATATTGAAAAATGGGTTGTATGTATATTATAGGAAAAGTCAATAAGCTACATGGTGATACAGTAACGTTGTATACGAGAAATTCTAAACGAAATTTCAAATTCGGTCACTTGACCGCGCATGGTAGGTTTAGTGTTAAAGAATTGTTCAACAATTAAAGCTATTAATTCTTAATACAACACGTTTTCAATTACATTATAAATCACTGTATTATAGTTTTTGTACAGGGATTACTGCGATGTTTATATTATAATAAAAATTGAAGGTATAACTTTCGAATGTGTGCAAACTGGTGGACATGGAAAAAGCATAGGGAAATAAATATAAATTACCAATTATTCAGGTGACAACCATAAGAAAATTATCAATTATTGAACATTTCGTTGTTAAGTGTAGAGAGCAAATTGTTTGCCGAATATACCGATGCCAGATGAACGATCAGAGGCTTGTCATTATGTTATCGAAGAACGACTTCAAACACCGGACATTGATTACCGAACATTCGAAGTCCAGGTCCATTACCAAACCTCCCAATGCCAAAGTCAAAGTATCGATTATCGAGCATAAAGTTAATGAGCATGAAGAACGGGTTGTTGAAGATGGTCCGAAACTCTTGAAGCACACTCATTTTGTGAGCGGAGAAGATGCAGTTATTCGCATAGCTTCATCAACTCTGCATAAGTCAAATCGGAAACATTAATCTTTATATTTTACATAATCGTTATTCGCTGGAAAGTAAAAGTGGTTTACTGTTGAAAATTGAATTATTTTAATACAGTCGATAGCTTCATTCTATTTGTTTTTTGTGCTATTTAATGTAAGCGTTCGAAGGAGTTCTGTTCGAATTTCGTTCCGAGTGCTCTTTTGCTGAATCGCGTCGTTCATTTTTATGTGAGGTGAAAATAGTGGGCGTTGCTAAAGGATAGAATGAGGATAAATTCTCGTAACCTTACAGAGGTTAACGTTTATTTAATCGTTAATAAAAATTTCAGCAAAAATTGCGAACATTTCATTTCTAATATTTGTTGGACGCGTTTCTCGGTTTCTTTTAGCGTTTCTTTTTCACAGCGAAACGAGGCAAGTAAACATCCAGAAACCTCTGCACCCCACTGCATATCCTGACTTACGCCCACTCTGGGTAATCTGGTTGATGGCCGTGTTCTTATTCGAATGAATATATGAGTCATCTTATATCCTTTATCCAAGAACTCAAACGTATCAAAGCTCGCCCTGTTTATCATAACTCTATACAAACGTACAGTGAATCACGAAAGTATTCGAACGCTCTGAAATGAAAAGTTTGACGCTTAAAAAATGTAAGTGATATTGCGAATTACAAAATACTTTTGTTCCTATAGTAATATATAAGTGTCATAACTATACATGTTAAATTTGAAGTGTGTCCGACAACGTAAACATTACTTATGAAAGATTCCTTGGTAACGTCGAGTAAACAGATGTCACGAAAATATTCGAACGACGAAACTTGTAGTACAAAACAATCCTTGAATTTGACAAACAGTAAAGATTGGCTTTCTCAATTGGTGTTACACACTTCCCTTGTTCAGTGCTGCAAGTGTTAATAAGATTGTAAAATTCATATTTATAATGTACCGAAAAAAATCGGAGACAAGCATCACTGATAGAAAATTGATAATTAAGTGGCATAATGAAGGCAAGAGCTATGGCGAAATAGCACAATTGTTAGGGAAAAGTAAATCTACCATTTATTACATAGTAAAAAAGTTAAAAACCACTGGAATCCTTCAGGATGAAGTCCGTTCTGGCCGGCCTAGGAAATTAATGAAGAGGGAAAAGAATATAATTGTGCGTGAAATAAAAAAGGACCCAACAATTTCTGCAGCAAAACTTGCTATACAAGTTGCTGATAGCTTCAGAAAACAAGTTCATCCTGAATTTTGTCGAAGAATTCTCCGTAAAAATGATTTTCATAGTCGTATTCCTCGAAAGAAACCATTTATTAGCAAAGTCAATAAACAGAAGAGATTAAGTTTCGCTAAAAATTATGACAACAAGGATAAGGACTTTTGGAAACACGTAATTTTTCGGACGAGAGCAAATTTAACATATTTGGCTCAGATGGATGTCATAAAATTTGGAGAAAAGCAAATAGAGAGATGGATCTTAAAAATCTACGACCAACCGTGAAACATGGGGGTGGGTCGATAATGGAATGGGGATGTATGGGGGCCAGTGGTGTTGGAAACCTCGTCATTATCGACGGAATATTAGATAAATATAAATATATGCAAATATTGAAAGACAATTTGAAGCAAAGTGCGGAAAATTTAGAGGTAGTAGACAATTTTCATTTTCAGCAGGACAATGATCCAAAACATACCGCACGTATTGTTAAAGAATGGATCATATACAACGTACCCCACGTTTTAGAAACACCCCCACAAAGTCCGGACATTAACCCCATAGAACACTTATGGGCAGAAATTAGCAAACAACTTAGTAAACATAATATTAATTCCAAGGAAGCATTAAAGACCAGAATTTTGGACGTCTGGAACAATATAAAAAAAGATATTACTGAAAATTTGGTTGATAGCATGCAACGACGGTTGCAAGCCATAATAAGTGCTCACGGTGGTCCGACAAAATATTAAAACACTATAGTTGTTTAAAATATGTACTATTAATTTAGTCGTTCGAATACTTTTGTGGCGTTCATTTAGATGCCGTTACCAAGAAACATTTTATAAGTATTGTTTACGTTATCAGAGACACTTCAAATTTAACATGTATAATCATGATACTTATGTGTTATTACAGAAATAAAAGTATTTTGTAATTCGTAATATCACTTATGTTTTTTCAACGTCAAACTTTTCATCCGTCCGAATCCTTTCCGTTCGAATACTTTCGTTACTCACTGTACATTCAAAATAATCGTGAACAGATACATCGGTTTAAATCTCATTATTAGACTAAACCAACCGTTCACCGATATGATAGAAGTATCAATCGGTGACGATTATCCCAATCTCGTGGACTATAATTCGAGTATCTTTTATTGTTATTTTATTCTTTCCACGAAACCATCGCCATTTCATATCGACACTTTTAAAACAATCAAAATAAAAAGGATCGAATCTTCTAAAACATACGAAAAAAAATTCGTATAAACGTGTAACCGTTACGACCATGTCCTGAGTTATAGCTGTTTTGTTCTGGTATCTGCTATTGTATTATCAAATGTATTCGTAGATTTCCATACATGCTGTTATCACCAAGGAACCAGCAGAGACTCCGAAGAAGAAACATAAATCTGTTTTATTCTTTAGGTACCGATAAAATTGCCCACTGCCCTGAACCGCGGGTATAACTTACAACACCGTAGAAGGTGGACATCGCCGCGTATAATAACTACTCATTCATAAATCTCGGCGTACTTTTGCCAGCCGAAAAAGTCGACGGTATTGGGTTCTTCAAAAAGAGGGAGGAAGGGCGACTCGCGGAGAAAAATCGTATGAGACCGTGCTGCGGACGCTTCATCGTGGAATAAACTGAATGAAGGGAGAATGAGTAGGAAGGCGACGTACGAGAGGAAGGATGAAGAAAAAGTGCGGTTACATTACAAACAAAGGCGCTACAGGTTTCTGTATGCGCGCAAGTTAAAAGAGGAGGAATGACATTCGCCGCCAGGACAAGGAAGCGAAAACGACGGAAGAAAGGAGGGCGGTAAACAAGGCGAATCAGAAAAAACGAACAAACGGAAGCAACAAACGTCGACCGGCGCTTTTAAAAATATCGAAATAAAAATACAAATGTACTCACTGAACACCGGGTTACGAAAGCAACGCTTAGAAACCCGACTGTGACTAACACAATTTACAGTGACTTTTATTAATATTCGGACATTGTGCTATTCAAAAAATTGTTGCTAGTTTCGATCGTTTGCAATACTAAATTTGAAATTATTGTTTTATAATATAACAGAACATTCACTGTAGTTTGTAATAACAGAAATTTTATAATATCCTGATGCATTTTAGAATATTATTGTATATCCTGCTGCATTCAATATATTATTGTATTTCCTGGTAGATTCTAGCATATTGTTGTACATTCTGGTAGCTTATGTCATATGCTGGTATATTCTGCTTTATTCTAGTATATTCTGGTATATTCTAGTATAATCTTGTATTCTCAGGTAGATTATAATATATTCTAATACATTCTAGTCAATTCGTGTACATCCAGCTGCATTCTAGTATAATTTCGTATATTCTGTTATGTTATGTCATATGTTGATATATTTTGCTGTATTCTAGTGTATCCTGGAATATTCTAGCATATTCTTCTATACTCTGGGATAATATGTTGCATTCTTGAACATCCGAGTCAATTCTTGTATATCCGGGTGCATTTTAGAATATTATTGTATATCCTGCTGCATTCTAGTATAATCTTGTATATCCTGTTATGTTATGTCATATGTTGGTATATTCTGTTTTATTCTAGTGTATCCTGGGATATTCTAGTATATTTTTGTATACTCTGGAATAATATGGCGCATTCATGAACATCCGTGTCTAATCTTGTATATACCTGTGCATTTTAGAATATTATTGTACATCCAGGTGCAATTAAATTTTATTTATATTAGGTCAATCGGAAAGTTCTGTCCATCTAGCGTCGAGTAGCCGTAGCTCGAACTGTGGGTAACTATAACCTCTAAAGTAAGGCTAACTTTTTAGTTTGAACATCTGTTAATAAAACTCAGTACACAACAATTTACGCTTGCATCAATATCTTCGTTTTTTTCTACATTGAAGGTGTCGGAATTTGAGCCGAATAAGCGTCATTTGCGCGAAGTGTTAGTCTTTTGTTCCAATTGGAAGACAACGGCAGCTGAAGCTCATCGAATGATTGTAGACGTTTATGGCGATAATGCTGTTTCCGATACAACATGTAGAGAGTGGTTTCGACGTTTTAAAAATGGTGATTTTTCTTTGAAGGACAAAGAGCGTTCTGGACGGCCACGAGTATTCGAAGACGAAGAATTGCAGACATTGGTGGATGAAGATCCATGTCAAACGCAAAAATAAATTGCAGAAGCGTTAAATTGTGCTCAATCTGTCATTTCCGACCGTTTAAAAGCCTTAGGGAAGGTCTACAAGCAAGGAAAGTGGATCCCATATGAACTCAAGCCAAGAGACATTGAAAGGCGGAAAACCATCTGCGAAATTTTGCTTGCTAGGCAACAAAGAAAGGGGTTTCTCCATCGTCTCATCACTGGGGATGAAAAATGGATTTATTTTGACAATCCTAAACGTCGAAAAACCATTTGTGATCCTGGCCAACCCTCAACATCGACGCCAAAGCTGAATATCCACGGAAAAAAGGCTTTACTCTGCATTTGGTGGGATGAGGAAGGTGTGGTATACTATGAACTGCTAAAAACTGGTCAAACAGTCACAGGAGATCTCTACCGACAACAAATTATCCGTTTGAGTCGAGCATTGCACGAAAAACGACCACAATACGAAACGAGACAGCGTAAGGTGCTTTTGCTGCATGACAATGCTCGGCCTCACGTCTCAAAAATTGTTAAGGAAACGATAGAAGCACTTCGCTGGGAAGTGCTACCACATGCGGCTTATTCACCAGACTGTGCCCCATCTGACTACCACTTGTTTCGGTCGATGGCACACGCACTTGCTGAAGAACTATTTAATTCGTACGAAGGTCTCGAAAAATGGATCTCCGCCTGGATAACCTCCAAAGATGAATCATTCTTTCGACGCGGAATTCGCTTGCTGCCCGAAAGATGGGAAAAAGTCATCGCTAACGATGGACAATATTTTGATTAACGTACTTTTTCATTTTCTTTCATGAATAAAGCTTTACTTTTTGTAAAAAAACGGACGGAACTTTCCGATTTACCTAATATGTAAATATTTTAAAACAAAGTTTTAAGAAAAGTGCGATCACAATGGATATAGAAGATATATTTAAATATTATCTTTTGGACAGGAAAATTCGAACAACACCGATAAGATTGAATGAAGAATTAAAAAAACGATTAATTGAAGAATGGAGACGCATACCGTTAGGTTACTTACAAAAGGTTGTAGATAATATGCATAAGCAGTTGCGATACGTAATTAATGCTAAAAGCTATCCAACGAAATATTAATTATTGCTTATGTTAATAATGTTCATGTTTAAATGTTATAGTTTGTCAAGCGTCCGAATATTTTTGTGACGATAAATTTTGACATAATTTAGTTCACTGTTTGGTATGAAGAAAAATATGTGCAACAAACAAATAAAATTTATGTTATTACAAACTACAATGAATGTTCTGTTATATTGTAAAACAATAACTCCAAATTTATTATTGCAAACGATCGAAACTAGCAACAATTTTTTGAATAAAACGATGTCCAAATATTAATAAGAGTCACTTTAAATGAAATACTATTTTAACACGTTGAATTCGGAGCCATTTTGCGTAGTTTTCGCGTCACAGTTTATTTACCTGTAAACGGAAATAATGCAACTGTGCATAAGCAAAAGACTCGCTTAGCGCATTTGTGCCTTTCTGATTTAATCGAATCTATTGAAATAGTGCGAATATTTCTTAATATTATATGATTTATCTATAACATTTTTATCTGAGCTTGTAACTAAAATTTAAACACTGTCTTTTATTAACCGATTTAAATCGGGTATTGACCTTATGAGCCACAAACGATTAGAGATCATGAAAATTGCAGTTTTTCGCAACTTTTCTAGAAATCTGGAGATTTTTACACTTTCCATGTTTGCAGTTTGATCCTGCATCAGCCGATTTCGATGAAATTTCTAGTATGCATGTAAGTTACCGAGATTTGCAAAAGAAACATTGCTTAAATGTTCGTTGAAAGCTCGTATAAAAAAGTATAAAAGCATTATTCTTTTATAATTTCAAACAATTTAAATATTTATTGAATTCTATTTTTTCTATCATCTAAAAAGAAATTCAAGTTGCTTGATCCAGTTTGGAAAAAGTAATTCCGTTTTAAAAAGTGTCCGGATATCTTCGTGACCATATAATATTTGGAATGGGTCATACAAACTTAAGTGTAACAGATTTAGCGAAATTCAGGTTATTACACAATTTCGTCAATTTTCTTTACATTTCACTTCGTGGAATAAATGCGCGCACGCAAAGAGAGAATGAATGACATTCGCCGCTGGACAAGGAAGTAAGAAGGAAGAAGGATGGTAAACAAGGCGAACGAAGGAGGAACGAACAAACGGAAGCAACAAACAACGACCGGCGGAGAACGACTGGCTGCTTTTAACGAGACCGAGGAAACTTTTCTGGATTTCTTGCGAGCTACCGGGAACCGGGCCGATGCACATTGCACATGCAGCTGCCCTGCGATCGTTGGAATTCACTCGGGAAGGTGCGTAGACGTGTCACGCTTGACAGGATAATAAGTATTTGTTGGAATTTATGATACACTGTGCACTGGATGCGCTTTAAGCTTGCCCGAGCTCTTATATTGTGTCGCCGCTGAAACATTGTAACCTTCCTCAAAGGGCATATAATTGCCATCAAATATAGTGATTATCGAAAGTATTCGGCCCTTGCCATTTTACGCGCAGATGCTTTTAATGAACCCTTGCACCTGTATGCGCATGTTACATAAATCGTTTCTCGAACGCGTAATTTAAGTATACAGTCTTAACAAAAAGTATTAATATTAACATTATTACTCTTTAACATTTCTGAAAAGCATTTCATTGCTCGTCGCATAGCGTCGTTTAATTTTAAACCCTTCCAAGCAATTTTAATTCCAAAATCGATATTAACCTCTTAGGCACGATGCGTCACTGTAGTGGCTTGAGCACAATCAATTGTAAAGGGTGTCCCAAAATTAACGCAAGATTTGAATTTG
>CM052093.1:4113211-4138122 GCA_028453745.1 Agapostemon virescens | reverse complement strand
TTCAAAAATAATGAAAGTTTGGCGGCCGCAGTTCGAAAATTTTATACAAAATATGGTGAAAATAGTGCTTTAACCTCGTCAACTGTGAAAAGATTAATTGAAAAATTCAGGGAGACTGGATCAGTTGGAGACACTAAACACACCGGTCGTCCAAAAACAAGCCGTTCAAATGTCAATATCGCAGCAGTGCGTGAGAGTGTTGATGAAAACCCAGGAACATCGATTCGGCGTCGTGGACAAGAATTGCAAATTTCAAGAAGCTCTCTACAGCGTACACTCACAAAAGATCTGTGTCTCCATGCTTACAAAATTCAATTAACACAACAACTGAAGTCTAATGACCATGAATAGAGAAGAGAGTTTGTGGAATGGATTATTGAACATCAACAAGTGGATGTTGATTTTTCGAGCAAAATCATCCTAAGCGATGAAGCACATTTTCACCTTGATGGCTTTGTTAATCGCCAAAATTGCCGTGTTTGGGGTTCGGAGAACCCACATGTGATTTTCGAACAACAAAGCACCCACAACGTGTCACTGTTTGGTGCAGATTTTGGGCTGGAGGCATCATTGGACCATACTTTTTTGAAAATGACGCTGGTCAAGCAGTAACTGTTACTGGTACTCGATATCGCGACATGATAACACAGTTCTTTCTGCCGAAATTAGATGCTATTGATGTGGCCAATACGTGGTTTCAACAAGACGGTGCCACATGCCATACAGCCAGTGAAACAATTCAATTACTGCACGAGACATTTCCTGGTCGTGTACTCTCTCGTTTCGGTGTTCAGAATTGGCCCCCTAGATCGTGTGATTTAACACCATTAGATTTCTTCTTATGGGGTTATTTGAAGTCAAAGGTCTATGTCAACAAGCCCACAACCATTCGTGCATTACAAGAGGAAATTAAATGCTGCATCAACGAAATTCAGTCAGAATTATGCAGAAAGGTCATGAAAAATTTCGACAAAAGAGTGCGTATGTGGCAGCAAATCCGTAAAGGTCATTTGCCCGATGTGTTATTCCATAAATAACCCTATCCTATGTACTTTATGATTCAATGAAAAAATAGCAATCTAAAGACTAAAAACTGTGTTTTCTATTTAATTCAATCTTAATTCTAGTTAATTTTGGGTCACCCTTTATTATTAGTTATTAAAGTAAACGATTCAAGTTTAAGTATATGCATCATATCTCTAAGAAAAATTATAATTTAGCTATTAAAAGCTGCATTCTGTAGGCCTTTATTTAATAAAAATAAACATTTAACAATTTACCCACCGGCGTGTATTTCAGAATTTTTCAAGGTCCATTGTCCATGATTGAAAACTTTTCAATGGATCTCTCAACACTGACAGCAATTTTTATTGTAAATCAGCATGACATCCTCGGTAACGTTATCTAATAATTTGGTTACATATTACTATGTTAAAGCAATTTGTTAGGCTTCATTTTGTTACAGTGCAACTATTGAAAGACTTAATAACAGGCTTTCGGTCGGTAAAGTTTTAATGTACCAGGTATGTAAATATGAAACTGGAATTTTACAAAATACATGATTATTGTATGAAAATGATGCATTATATGTATTTTATTCGAAGTATTGCCCATCGGTAGCTATACATTTTTCCCATCTCTCTAACAATTTGTGGATACCATGCCAAAAAACTGTTCCTCTTTTGAGGCAAACCAATCATCGAGCCATTTTCGTACATTCTTGTAAAATGCGAACGACTGCTCAGCAAGTACGTGTCCCATCGATGAAAATAAGTAATAATTATTACTTGACGGGGTTACTTATTGTTCAACTTCACAGTACGTATCGTATAAAAGTTTCATGTGGTACGCATGAGATGTCATGCATATCAGAAAATTAAAACGGCTGACACGGCTAAATTGTTTATTATTTCGGGTCTGAAAAATTAGTAATTATTCTTTAGACATTCTGAAATAAGAAGGAACAGCGATTTTCTTAAAATTATTATCGTCGCGTAGTAAAAAAGATTCGGAAAGTTTGCGTTCTCTGACTTGTTCCTACACTTCTGATCGCGCGCCTGGCCGGCGGAAGGTTCGAACGCGCTCGACCGAGCACGTGTTAGTTCGCGCGCTTTTCTCTCATTGGCCAGTGATATTTCGATCATAACTCGTAAACGAAGCCGCAGATTGAATTTTCGCATAGGAAAATGTTGCTTCAAATGACCTCAGGAATCCCTCAATTCCCACTGTTACGCTACTTTTGGAACACCCTATTTGGAGTTAACCAAATAAATTTGATCCAGCTTATGTTCGTGTTTGGCATCGTTTCGATGACAAAAGTGATACAAATATGGTGACAAAAGTGCCTCCGCATAAACATGAATGCCAAACATGGAGATATTTGTTATATGACGTTCTATGCTAGTCTACGTGCATTATATACGTAAACGCATATTACATTAATATTAAAATATTTCACAAGCAGATTGAATTGATTCCATAAAATGGCTTCCTTCAGCTTTAACTACATCGCAAAACGAACGTACTGCAACGTTTTATCACATACCCGATCTTATCTAGGAAACATAAATGGTAAATAACTCATAATCGCCTGTTTTCCTGCATCATTGTCTACAATTAATATTTCTCACCATACTTACAGCTCTGATCCATATTTCAAATAACTACATCTCGTAAAAACAAAAAATCCAGTCAAACAACTATCACTATATTCCTTACCAAGCTAAAATTAGCTTAGATATTAATTTGTATAAAATCAGGCTTCACCTCTGCCACTTTCCTGTCACCTGATCACTTCGACGTTCTCCCTGGGACGCATTAACCTTTTGCACTCGAAGCAATTTTAATTTCTAAATCGTGACATTTTTTGGTCTAAAATAGTTCCAGTGTACACGGTTCATTTCCTTTCGCGCGTATAAAGTTTACTGCTACTGCTCGCACGTGTAACGCTTCGATTTTTATCGATTTCATGAAGGCAGACACAGCGATGTAAAAGTTGTTTCGAATAGTAGCAGTAAATTTTTAGCATCGCCTTAGAAGCGCCGTAGGAGTGCTAAGGGTTAAGAGATTTTAACGTGTCGAGTAAATTACAACAATTATTCGTTTAGCCATTGTAGATCTTAATTGAGATACACGTAATTGCTTGTGCGTGGGAATGTGTAAATTGGTTTTCAAATTCAGATGAGAGATTTAGTAGCGAAACGAATGTACCCAGATTTCCGTGGGAAAGTCAGTTATAATTTCTCGCCCATTTTTTCTGAAAGTGGATGAATATTTACATGCGGGTAGTTCTAAAGCATGATATACGCACAGGATTCGTGGGAAGATATGTCAACGGTGTGTAACCAGATACTATTTCTCCCCTTATTTTATGTTTCACCACCCCTTTTAACGCGTCTGACCTTCTCGTCTATCCACGGAGTTTCGTTTCCTGGGTTCATCAAAACTGCATTGTACGAGGTCATAGTCTTCAACGTCTTGCGGATGAGCTGATGTCATCTCGAGACGAGGGTAATAATAGAAGTGATATCAGTTGTTCAGATCAGTTGTTACGCGCGAAAGAGATCGCATTATGAAGTTAGTAATAAACACGCCGAATTATGCCAACGCGAACGTATTTTTTGTCAATAGAATACCACCACGATTATTATTTTAACACTTTAACTGCCAGAACAACAACCTTAAAAATTCCACAAAATCAAAGTAATTTATTTGATGAAACAACAATTTAAAATTTAAAATGTACGACACATAGTTATCCTTCGACCTTCTCGTATTCTCCAGATTTCAACTAAATGTAGTGCAACGATAATATTAATGTACAAATTTATTTTAAAAAATGGACAAATTACTCTGTCAACCATATATGGGTGACATGGCAGTCAAAGTGTTAAAGACGACATCGAACAAACCTTAGAAAATATCGTGTGCTTTAAAAATTATAAAATATTTTCAGAAAGTATAGTGTGAAAAACTACTATCTGTTTTTGGATTACGTTATTATCTTTCAACTATAACGGTATGTTAAATTATTCCGAGGAATTTCAAACATTTTGATTGTTCTCAGAAGTAGTATTCATGATTTGTAAATAGTCTGTGGGTTTTATGTATCGATGACAAAAATGAACAGATGAAATACGAAACGGTGAAGACAACAAATTTTGAACATGATATTGCATTATGTTCGAATTTATAAAATTATTAAATAAAATACTACATTTTCATTTATCTTTTGTTTCCAATAATTGATTCAGTAGTTTTGCCATAGGTAAATCATTAATATTTACTCATACTTCTACTCTTCGGAAGAACATAGCATTGGTACAACAAATTTAAATGGTTGTTTGAATATTTCGAATTAGATTGCATCGAATAGGTACACATTGTACACATAATATGATTAAAAAAGAAAAAGATTTTGTGGCTCGTTTCATATTAAAACAAGTGATACTTGCTGAAAGATAATAAGACAGGTGTCTCGTATGCCCATATTTTGTATAATATAACAGATTGAACAAAAAGATGTCGACGTTCCCTTGAAAGAGAGCGGCATACATACATACATCGTCTAAGTATGTATAGGGAGTACTTAATCTTCTTGTGGTACGCAATTATTCTAATGAAGGGACCAGACGCGGCTGACATACGAAGAAGAATCTTTGGTCATAGGGAAGCCAGGGGTGGCTATAGACCCCCGTTGTTTTTCAATGTGCTGTTCTCTGCTTGTTATGGACTATCTCATGGATGATTTGTAACAGAACTGATTTATATATAATTTTGTCCAAGCGGATTCAACCGTTTCATTAGGAAATCGGATTTACAAAATATTCTGACTATTTTATTCACTGTTGCGCTTATTCATTGCTGTTATAAATGCATAACAGTCGAATGGTCATGTTTAGTAATAGCAATTGTTACCTTTTCATTCATTAAAGTTTCAAGTGAATTTCTTTATTTCTATATTTCTGTATTTTTATATTTCTACATTTCTATATTTCTAAATTTCTATATTTCTACATTTCTAAATTTCTACATTTCTAAATTTCTACATTTCTACATTTCTACATTTCTATATTTCTATATTTCTATATTTCTATATTTCTATATATCCATTTCATTATTGTAACATTATTTCTGAAAAGGACAAATATATGAGCCGTTTATTTTGAAAATGGCTTAAGTCCACTTATGCTCGAATCGAGATATTGAAGGGTTTGCGTTGGATTAAATTTAAAAATATGGGTAACAGATAACATAATAGAATAATGTTTTTGGGTTTCTAAAGGTGTCAAATTTATCATCCCAATTAGCATAATTAATATTATTTAAGAAAAAATATGTTTTTGATGGTTATGAATGGACTTACGCCATTTTCAAAATCAATGAAACAACATTTTCAATTCTTAAGAAAGCACAAGTCCATAGGAAAAGTAAATTTCCTTGAAATTAAAATAAATGTATACACTTTTATGTTATAAAATCAAAAAAATATTCAACTTTCATTCTTTGTTAAATAATTTTTACATTAATATTAATATAGTTTTATTAATTATTATTCAATCTTCTCCAGTTTGTGTACGTGGGAGGGATTTAAAATAACTGTGGTGTGCAGTTGGTATATAATGTAATAAATCCATTAAGTCCTTATATTTTAGGTTTATGAGTGGCCTCGGTTTTTTTTAAAGTGATGCCAACTGGATATTATTAAAGTTTTTCGGTCTTCCCGGTTACGGTAGTAAATCCAATGTTTTAAATGGTACATTCTCGTTCATTATCGTTTCATAGAATAACTTATATGAATCGCTTCTCAAAAATCTCATCCAACATACTTTAAATCAATTTACTCTTTCACCGTCAGTATTTTTTAGCCTTTTAAAAATCGCATTTTCTATGGACAGGCACTGTTCCGTTGTTTAAAACAAATTCATTGCACATTGATAATTCAACTGCTACTTTGATAATTAAACATAAAGCTGGGATCTCATAAAATTTTATTGCATAATTACTTTCCATATCCATTTGACACTCTCACAATGGGACTTACGCCACTTTCAAAATAAACGCCTCATATATATAATATACTCCTATTATGAAACTGAAGAATTTTAATTATTAGTTGTACTGAATAATGAATACAACACATTGTAGGTTGTAAACGAATATTATTGGAAGAAATGCGGTTTAATTTAAAATCTAATTTGCATATACATCTGTAGTGTATTCATGAGCTAATCCATTTCTCAGGGTTCAGCATGCTGGAACTAATTTTGTGTAGCCTCGATGGACAAAAAGTTCGTTGATCGTAGAAGGTTAGATTATACATCGCTTGGATCAGAAGAAAAACACTTGGAACGATGAACAGAGACTTTTAAAGATGAATATAATGTTACTTCATCATCAACTGACTTAGATTGATCAAAGGACTACGTCAGATTTTGCTCCAGAACCATATGTGGGGTTACCTCATCTTCGACTTTTTTTCAAGCTTCAACATCTTCTTCAGCGTTGCACAACACTGTATGACGGAAAACATACAAACATATTTTTCCTTCGATCATCTCATTAATCAAGAATGATTTTATAGAAGCTTCTGAGTAACGATGGCAACAAGTTCAAAGCTAATATCCTTTTGTGTGAAAATTAGAACAGACACAATCCAAGAAAATTGATAGTCTATTAATATTTATGTTAACACTTTGCACTTCAAGAAATTTTAGTTCCAAATTCGAAACATTTTTTTTATTTCCTTTCGTTTATTTAAAGTTTATTCCTATTACACGTATATGCAACGCTTGAATTTTTACCAATTTGTTAAAGGCAGATAACAGTATGGCAATTTTTAATGTCGCCTGAGTGGAGTCATTGGAGTGCTAAGAGTTAACACCAAACCTACCACAGCGCGTCAAATGACTCGCTGGATTTCTTTCTTCAACCATGTATTCTAGTAAAAATCGCACAAAATCTAAATAAATGAAGTCTTGTCATTTTTATAAGATTTTACATATACTAGCCAATTTTACTGTTCGGTAGGTTTAATGTTAAAATTTACGGTTCATAATTTCAAGTATTCAAAGTTCTTTCTCATCAGCTTTCTAATTTCAATTGTAACCGTATATTTCTATTTATTGAAATACACTCAGTATTTATAATTCATATGTTGCAGTGTTTCCTAGTACATCAACTTTGACGTTTCACCTGTAGACGTAAATACATAGTGCAGTTTACATACCTAGTATTTCAAATTCATAAATTCAGATATTCTAGTAAATTCTAATACAAGGACTTTTTAATTTCATCTGTAGACATTTATATTTTGTTTGATTAAAATATAATACATTAGACTGGAAAGAATATAAATGTTTGAGTTTGAAATATTGCACATTAATTGTTCTTTAGCGAACATACAATGGCTCACAAAAGTATTCGGACACTTTTCAAACCTAAATAACTTTTTTAAAATTGGACCAAACGTCTTGACTTTTCTTGAGCAATTAGTTGCATCGATTTAATAAATGATGTGCAAAATGAATTTTGTAAATATTGGAAATGGTATGAATTACATGACCAATAAAAAAGGAACTTTTTAAATATTTTCTATTTGACCCACGTACTAAAAATTTGAAAGGCGCATCTGATAGATCTATGATAGTTATACACATGCAGAAAAATTCATTGAAATCGATCGAAATACAAGCGAGCTACGTGGCATAAAAAATGGCGAAAATCGCAATTTTTCACGATTCTTGGTCAGTTTCTGCTTAAACTCCAAAAATTCTTACATCTTTCTACGCATGTCATTTTTTCCCGCGTCAATTGATTTCAGTGAAATTTTCAACACGCGTATAACTAATACAGTTCTGAAAAACTTGAAATAAAAATGTTTTAAAAAATATCTTTTCTACTTTCCCACGTAATTTCTACCAATTAGAATTATTTCAAAATTATTTTTGCATATCATTTGGTAAATCAATGCTTCTAGTTGGTCCAGAAAAGTCAAGTCATTTGGTTCAATTTTGAAAAAGTTATTTAGGTTTAAAGAGTATCTGAATACTTTCGTCAGCCACTGTATATGTTTTAGATCTGTAGCAATCGTATATATTGTAGAACTGATTTCCATTGAAGTGGGAGATTGCAACAGTCATTTTATTTAAGCAAAGACTATTCGTAAACTAATTTCCATAAAACAGAGACACACTCGTCCCATTCAACGACTGGCATCGTTTCTGCTTCGATTCGTTTACATGGCATGCGCCGTATTGTTTCTCAGAGTCGTTTCGTTTCCGCGATAATTGCAGCAACAAGCCTCTACTTAGCTGAGGCTATCAGACCCTTAAACTAACCCTGCTCCGTTGCCCGTGCTTCTCTGTGTCAGTGATCTCTTTCTGTCCTTGACGTATGCAGTGTGGGAATTTTACAGATGATTCAGAACCACGAACGATGTCAAAAGCAACGAAGTGTAAGTGCACGGCAGAAGCTGTCCACTGTTTCCACACAATTTAATATGACGTGGTCTGACGGGTACGGTGCAGAGAGCAATTCCATTTCAAAATGGTTTCATTCTCATTAATTAAATTCGCTTCAGAATTATGACAAGCACTAGGTATCTTAATTTCTAAATCAGTACTTCCACGTAATAAAACGATCACACTGTTTATATTCGAATTTTTGACTTGTTTGTTTCGCAAAAATTCTGTTAACCATTTTGAAAAATGTGAAAATAATAATGAACATTTATCCTCAACATAATGACTGCTTTTAACGCTTTGCGATCGAAGCACTTTCAATGCCAAAATTAAGACGCTTCTTTTAACATTGAATATTTTTATTCTGTGGAAGACTTTTTAAATTATGCATTTGACATTGAACCTGTTTTCCTGTTTAACAGTCGAGTTTTTAGCAATTTATAGAACACAGGCGAATTTAATAATACGAACACTGTTTTGAAAAATGGTATTGCAATTTTTATAGGTGTCTCAGAGTCGCCATTCGAGTGCAAAGGGTTAACACGTTGAACGGCGAGCGAATTTTGTGTACTTCAGATTTCATTTGTTTCATTCATAGAACTGATCAATGTTATTAAGGGAAATTGTTAGTTACTGTATATTGAAGCTCTCGCCTCATATTACAATCTGGTTAACTTCCGTAATGATAAATCGAAGTACAGTGCCATTAACTTGATGATAATCATTCTTAAACGACGTAATGGTGTCAGTCACCGATGACCACCGTGGCATTCATCGTGTTTAGAGGAAAAGTCGTGGCGTACGTAACAAAGTATAAAATGTTATTCAGTTAATTCTATAATTTTTGCAAATAGCTTTTTGTTAATCAGTTCATGGTGAGTTATTACAGAAGTCTTAGAACAAGATTATTTTCATTATTACGTTACAATTAAATGCGAACGTTCTGCCTCAATTGGAATATACTAGAGTAAACTAAAATTTCATTTCCTTTATTGACAAGTATAACAAATAGAGAATAATTTAATGGTACGCTTAAACTTTGCTTACGTTTTCATTATTTACTGTTCCTCCTGCTCGTTTCATCGTTCCTCCTTCTCGATCGCTACATTTTGAATTGTACGTTCAATTTATACGGTAAAGCTTTATGTTATAATACAATTTACATATTATTAAAGCCACGTTTGATGTAGTAAAAACCCCAATAGTAGAATACATTATTTTGAATTTATCAAAATTATTGCAACAAAAAAGACATTTCTATGTAAAGTGAATCATGATAGTATAATAAGTTTTTAAAAATTGGACCAAACATATTGACATTTTTTAAACAATTTGATGAAGTGTACGAATAAACGAAGAATGCAATTTTCAAAACTTTAAATTCAGACCATAATGAAAATATATAGCATGTATTTTGTAGAATTTTACGTAGTCATACGCATACTGAAAGTTTCATTGAAGTCGGTTGACGTAGAAAAACGTCATGCATCGAAATGTGTGGCTTTTAAGTAAAAATTGACCAAAAATCCTAAAAAAACTGCAATTTTCATTATATTTAACTACCTATAGCTCACACAATGAAATTTTCAGCATATGTATAACTTAGTTAGTAGATCTATAAAACGCATATTGTAAATTTTCATTACAGGTTCAAATAAAGAAGATTTAAAAATACCTTTTTTATTTTGACAAGTAAATCTTACCAATTACAACTATATCAACATTTTCTTATCGCGGCATTTAGTAAATCATTGCTTCTAATTGCTAAAAAAAAAGTCAAATTATTTTATGCAATTTTAAAAAAGTTATTCCGTTTTAACACCGATAATCTATCAATCTTATCTTACGAAAACGACAACATCCAATTTATTTGGATTTTGTGCGATTCATGTAACGATATATATTTAAATTAAAAAATCCATTGAATCTGTTCCTTTGATGGCAATCGAATCATATAAATTAAATAATAAAATAAATAAAAAATTTAAATGACAATCTTACAACTTCAATAATTGTAAAATGAAAAATCTGGTAGGTTTGTGGTAAATGGTTTCGAATACTTTCGTTAATAAAATTATTCTTTTGCATGTAGATCCGAGAATTACTATCAACTATTTGAAATGCTTCTTATTTGAAGACTACGATCGAATGGTGCTGCGGATTAATGAAGTAGGGGGTGCGGGAGGAATCCAAGGCTCGAGAATCGTCAAGGAAAGCATTCACTTTTGAAATCATTTCTTTGGTCCGTCGCTGAAAGTCGGCCCACCGAATCAACAGAGCGTATTGTCGGACAGTTCGTTTAATCCCGTCCCGTCGCAAGAAATAGCCGATAATTAACTAGTCGCAACGAGGTATAAGTCAGAAGTGACGGCGAGAGAATCAGTCGGACGCGTTCCACAAGTTTATGTAACTTGCGCGCCTTTATGTTGCGGACAAGCCTTTCAAGCAGCATTTAAACGAGCCAACCATGAAACCTTTTTACCGTGACTCGCCCATGAGCGACGGTATCGTCTGGAAAAAGTTTGCAACATGTTTGCGGAGAAACCATGGTGACTTCTCGCACGTCGATTTCATACCGAGCCATTTAATTACACGCCGCGGCCAGTCGATTTCAGCATGCGATGCACCAACCACGGCATTGATAAGATACAAATGTGACGGTTAGCTGCAGTGATCATTATTATTTGTTTTACCGTGACATTCGGCTTGCACCGCATTGTCGTGTTCGTTTAACCCCTTGGCCTACGATTCATTTTGTGATAACAGTGACTAGATTTTCGTTATCCTCCGCGAAACGACAAAAAGAAAAATCGAATTTTTAGTTACCGCGTGCGTAGTTATTCTTCACCGTTTGTATGCGATCAAAGATTAAATACAGTGACTCTAATTAATGTGCAGACATTGTGCTATTCAAAAAATTGTTGCTAGTTTCGATCGTTTGCAATAGTAAATTTGGAGTTATTGTTTCATAATATAACAGAACATTCATTGTAGTTTGTAATAACATAAATTTTATTTGTTTGTTGCACATACTTTTCTTAATACCAAACAGTGAACTAAATTATGTCGAAATTTATCGTCGCAAAAATATTCGGACGCTTGACAAACTATAACATTTAAACATGAAAATTATTAACATAAGAAATAATTAATATTTCATTGGATAGCCTTTAGCTTTAATTACGTGTCGCAACCGCTTAGGTATATTGCCTATAACTTTTTGTAAGTAACTTAGCGGTATACGTTTCCATTCTTCAATTAATCGTTTTTTTTAATTCTTCCTTCGATCTTATCGGTGTTGTTCGAATTTTCCTGTCCAAAAAATCCCATACATTTTCAATGGGGTTCAAGTCTGGTGACTGTGGTGGCGGATGTAATACTTTTGAGTAATTATATAACAGGTATTTTTGAACTATTCTGGCTTTATATTTACGATCATTATCTTCATAATATTTAAATATGTCTTCAAAGATTTTGTTTTAAAATATTTAGATACTTAAATTTATTTAAAATTTCTTCTATAAAAACCAGTTGTCCAACTCCTTTAGCTGACATACACCCCGACACCATAATACTTTCACCACCGTGCTTTATTGTTAGATTTAAATTTATTCGTTGAAGCTCTTGATTTCGTTTATGCCATACTAATTTTCGTCCATCAGTGTTAAACAGATTAAATTTACTTTCATCAGCGAAAATTACATTATTCCACCAAGTTTTTTTCTCATGAACATATTGTTTTGCAAAAGCTAATCTTTTTTTGCGATACGCCTCGTTTATCCATCTGTTTTCTACACCCGATGTATTGTATCTGGACGAACTTTTTTTCCTACCTCTTGAAATAATTCAGCACTTAATGTTGGAGCACTTAAACCAGGATTCACTTTTACTTTTCTCAAAATAATACGTTTCTCTCGGTCGCCAAGCTTCTGTGATCGACCTTTCCGAGGAATTGATTCAATTCGATTTTCTTCATTATATCTCCGTATAATATCAGCTACGATACTCTTACTTAATTTTAGAAGATTACCGATTTCTCGATAGGTTTTCTCTTTTTCTCTGTAAAAAATTACTTATTGTTGTACGTCAAATGAAGTATTTTTACTTTTTCGTCCCATATTTAGAATTTCGAACTGATCCTAACGGCTTTCGAACAGTAACTGATATCGTGAAGCGTGGTTTTCATCTTGCTCGACATTATGTTTGTAAACAATCGGAAAAGGTGTGTCGTTATTCGCAAGGAATGCGAGAATAAGTTATGTGTCCGAATATTTTTGCGACACAATGTCCGAATATTAATAAGAGTCACTGTATGCGACTATGAAATGCGATAGAAATGAGAAAGTATATCTTGACACCAATTAGCCGAAGTATATGTATTCGTTAAGTTTTTGTTTATATTTTTATATACAGAATGATCCAATAAATATTAACATATTATTGTCACCGCTATTCTTGAAAATATTTCTTTAGGTGAAAAAGACTTTCGGAGATGTCAAGATGACTTGTTACTGATTTTTTCTTTCGCAGTTATCGTAACAATAAAAATGTTTTCTCAGGTCAATTCGATTTTTCATTAGCTTCGTCATTATACCAAGCAAAGTGCATCATCCCATTTACAAAATCAATAACGACCATGAGAAAGAATCTCGCCTAACGAAAAAATGACACCTTCCAATCGATCATTTTCTACGTGAAATATTTTGCAATATCTCTGAAAATAAAGAAGGTATTTTAGACGAAGATCCTAGGTGGATTCATCTCGCATATTCATGTTTATGCATATTATACGGAAGAACGTGTTACGAGGTAAACAGATTTTGATCACCAAAATTATCTAGTAACAATTGCAACAATGCAATACAAAATTGTTTTATATTAATGAGACTTGCGTCTAAATAGACTTTATAAAATGTTGAAAGTAATACAAACTTCTTTATTGAAGTTCATTGAAAAATATCCGATAAATACATTTTTATAATTTTAGCAACTGTGAAAGGAAAAGTTAAGAACCAGTAATTTATCCGATTCAGCAATTCTAGTGTTAACCCTTAACCTTAAAGGCGTCACTAAAAATTGCCGTACAATTATTTAAACAACTTTTGCAACGCCGGGTTTGTAGTTAAGAAATGGATAAAAATTTCAATGTTCCAAGTACGAGTAATAGTAATTAATTTCAAATGTACGAAGGGAAATAAACTATACACAATAGAGCTATTATATGTGCTATTATATGAAACTAGCAACAATTTTTTTAATAGCACAATGACCGAATATTAATAAGAGTCACTGTAGATTGTTATTTCTGTTTGAAGAAAACTAAGGAAACATGTTAAAAAGATTCTGCTTGAAATCATGATCACGAGTCTTACTCATTGTTGTAAGACAAGGGGTTAATAGTATGATTTGCGGTAGGGAAATCCGAAGGTGATTGTGAAATTAATTTCGTTAGCAAATACGCTACCGTCCAGAAGTGTTCGTGAATTTGATAGAGTCTGCTGAAGAGATTTTTGTCGTTATTATAACGTGCAAATATTGCAAAAGCAGTGATTGTTTACGTTGAAGTTATCTAAGTACTACAGTGACTCATACAGTGTTTGTTAACACTAAACCTGCCGAACATAAAAATTGAAAAATGCCAAGATTTAATTTATTTGAATTATTTGCGATTTTCGTTACAAAATATAATTAAACAAAGAGATCTATTGAATCGATTCCCACGAAGGCAATTTTATAACTTCAATAATTGTAAACTGAAAATTCTGAAAAGGTTCGTTTGACACGCTGTGATAGGTTTAATGTTAACATGTGACTTAAAATTACCAGGTCTATGAATTCCAAGTTGTTATTGTAGTAAGTTAATAAATATATTTATTTATATTTACAAGTTCTTCCTTCTTGGGTGATTGTAAAAGCTTGAAATATCAATAGACATAACTGACACGTTTAATTCTAATTTGTTGGAGGTAAGCGAAAGATAATAGCTTGGACAAAGATATTCATAAAGATACTCACGCGAATGTATAATATTTTTAACCCTTAACTGTCTGGAAGTATTTCAGGAGAGACTGTATACTATACATTATTATATAAAGTATAGAAAAGGAAATATTTATTTTTTAGTAGAAATTTATATATATATTTTTTTCAAGTAATAGGATAACAAGTGAACTGGTTTAATTCTTAACGCATAAATTGTAAATATGTATACTGTTAACTGTCTAATGCCGTTTATATGGCGGCATTGGTCCGTTAAGAGTTAATATCATATCCAGACTAAAGATTTGTACACAATATTGAAACTTCACGAGTCACTGTAAATATACAGGAGTTAAGCAAGAATTTATTTATTTTTATAAGAGTTTCAGCGAGTTAAAAATCAAATAGCAATATTTTAAAATGTAATCGTTAAAAGTTTTCCATTTAGTGTTTCACATGCTTGTACTTTTCATAAGCGTACACAATCGATAGTTTGGTGAGCCCAATTTGAACATTTGTGTGAATCTATCTAAATGCACCACCCTAACGTGTACAATAATCATCGTCTTCCCGATAACGAGCTGGTTTTGTAACATGTCCGAATAATCGACGGTATTTTACTCCGTCGCTTGACATAGCCATGACGATGCTACGCGACATGACACGCGGTTTTGATTATGACGCCTTTTAGCATTGAAGGTCACAATGAGTCCTCAGAAAGTAGCTACAAAGAAGAATTTTCAAAGTGGTGTTTCCTTCGTTAACTTGCGCGTGTCTGATCATTCAAAGTCCATTGCATCACATTAACACTATTCAAATTTACAGTGTTTTGTATTATAATAGATGAATAGCGTCTACGCACTTTAAGCGTACTCCTCGGTCTTGACCGCGCGACTGATATAGTAAGCTTCGTGAAACAAATTGAAACGTATAAAACGCGGTATCCTTGATTGTTCTTTTCCTTTCAGATAGAGTCCGACCACCCACGTGCACCTTGCTTTATGTCCCGATTAATTTACGACTCTAGATATCTTCAGACACTATACAGTCCTCTGAGTTTCAACCTATCAACTTAACTTTACTCGAACTATTCATATAAATCTATATACTATTTGATATTGCAATCCACATATAGCGGCTCACGAAAGTATTCGAACACTGTTTAAATCTAAATAACTTTCTTAGAGGTTCTACGGTACTTACTGCACCACTTACTATACTTACAGGTTCTACTGTATCACTATTTTCGATGGCATGCAGCTCGCGAGTACTTCAATCGATTTCACTGAATCTGCCTGCGCGTGGCTCAAATAAAAAATATTTAAAAACCGCCTTCTTCATTTGCCATCTAATTCATATCAATTGCAACTCTTTCAAAATCCTTTCGCACATCATTTAGCAAATCGATGCATCTAACTGTTCAAGAAAAATCACGACGTTCGGTCCGAATACTTTCGTGAGCCACTGTAGCTCCTAAAAACAATCTTTTTCCTGTAAAATCAATTTTTGTTACTTATCATTATCCGTATCACACGTTTGTCGATAGCGAAATAATCCAACCACGCCAGGGAACGCTAATAAATAACAAAAGTTGATTTCACCAGAAAAAAATTGCTTTTACAAACTGTATTGATACTAAAACCTAAAAAGTTATCGAAGCTAAAAGTTCTCTGAATTATTTCGGCCTCTCGGCAAGTGTTCCGGAGTACCTACGTTATGCTCCATTACAATGTTTGTAAACATGATAACTTCTTAACGAATAAGTTTAGGGCATAAGTATGTTAGTACTTTTATGTAGAGCACAAGAAACTGCATCGATTGGTGCAGTCAAAAATATAGGTTTCTATTTAAAAAAAATATGTAGTTGCATTTTTCTGATGCACCGATGCACAAAAGTGCATAAAATTAGTTGCATATTATGCACCGTCTGATACCATTTAACTTCTACTTATAACATTTTCTTCTATTCTCAATCATTTAGGAGGTACAGCCTGTTCCAGTTGCGTGGGACACCCTGTATATCATTTAGTGAAATTTCTTCCACAGTGAATAGAGTCTATTATTCAAAGTATTGAGTTGTTCGGAAAGTAATTTCGTTTTTTCCCGACAAACGATTTAATTGTATTTTTTTGCACCCAACTTCACATTTAAGCCGCATAATCATTAGACGTTTTGAGAGCTGATACAGCAAGGCTTGTGTTTGAAAAAGTCCAATTGATTCTACGCAGTAGTTTTTGGTTGGTGCCTTTTTAAATATGGAGAGCAATAAGCAGCATTTTCGTCACATTTTACTTTTTTACTATAGAAAAGGTAAAAATGCTGTTCAAGCCAGAAAGAAATTAACCGATGTGTATGGAGAAAACGCGTTGACAGTACGCCAGTGCCTGAACTGGTTTGCAAAATTTCGATCCGGCAATTTTGATGTCGAAGATGCACCACCATGCACCAAATGTTGAAGTTGATAAAGACACGATAAAGGCATTAGTTGATGCAAACCGGCGAATAACAACACGTGAGATCGGTGAGAGGTTAAATTTATCAAATTCAACTGTTTATGACCACTTGAAAGGCCTCGGTTTACACGAACAATGTAAACCCTTTAGTGAAATTTCTCCCACAGTGAATAGAGCAAGGTCTACTATTCAAAGTATTATAATTGACAGATTCGGAAAACGAAAAACTGTTTCAAATAAAAGAAGTGGCCGTCCGCGTAAGATAAAGAAGTATGATCGACGACTACTTATTCATAAAGTGAAACAGAATCCACGTATAACTGTCGAACAAATTGCAACAGAACTTAAAAACAACAACGGCATAAGTGTGTCAGCTAGTACTGTGCGTGACTATTTAAGCAGTAGCGACTATCATGGTCGAGTAACACGAAAAAAGCGTTTTGTAAACGAAACTATCCGTAAGAAAAGATTAGAATTCGTTAAGCAACATATTAATACACCAATCGAACATTGGAGTAAAGTAATTTTTACAGACGAAAACAAATTCGACATATTTCACTCTTAAAAAAATTTACAGTGTGGAGGAGAAAAAATACACGATACCCTATAGTGTGATACTTGTCCCACTCAGAAAGGGACAGTTTGGGGGTTGTCGGATTTCACCGATCTGCACATTTTCCGCAATTTCATTCCGATCGACCTGAAAATTGCCATAAACTGTAACCGTGCATTTAGAAACGTATATATAAAATTACAAAGCAATCGAGGACCTGAAATTTTTTCCCCATTTTTTCGCGATTTTCGACAGGAAGTGAGTCGTCCCTTCAGCGTTTCGTAATATTTGGCAATCTTTGAAGGCGTCCCCTGACCAAACGATTATAGCTATCGACATGAGCCCAACGGGAAAATCTTCCTTAAACCTTCCTCTTTAAGCAGAGCACCGGAAATCTAGGCTAGCATTTCAGGGGAATGCAGGAAGGCTCCTTTTATCAACCCCATTTTCTCATCTTCACGATTTTCACCAGCCCCAAAATTTCAAAGTCGCGCCATTGCCGCAATTCGCTTCCAATGGACCCGGGAATTGACATACAGCCTTACTATGCGTTCAATTACGTGTAGCCAGACTTACGGAGAGTGCAAGGTTTTGGGGTCACCGATTAAGTTGAATCTTTGTACATTGGTAGATTATGTTCTTCTGATTAAGAATTTACAGGGTGTCCCAAAAGTATCGTAAGAGCGGGAAACGAGAGGTTTTTAAGGTCATTTGAAGCAACTTTTTTCGTACCGAAAAGTCAATATGCGGCTTCGTTGACGAGTTATTAAGGAAAATCACTGGCCAATGAGAGAGAAGAGCGCGAACCAACACGTGCTCGGTCGAACGAGCTCGAACCATCCGCCGGCCAGGCGCGCGATCAGAAGTGGAAGCACAAGTCATAGAACGCGAAATTTCCGAATTTTTGTTACTACGCGACGATAATAATTTTGAGAAAAACCATGTTCATCTTATTTCAGAATGTCTAAAGAATAATTACTAATTACTAAGAACAGACGTGGATAAGGTAGTACAAAATCGTATACTAATTCGAAGTGTGAAGCTATTAGGTCGATATTATTCGCTACTTCTAAATAACTATTTAGAATTAGCTATTTAGAAATAGCTAATAATATCGATTGCCCAGGTCTCACCACGAGGAGGTTGCTTCACAAGAGATCCGAAGACGAGTTAGAAGGAAGTCGGGATTCCTATAAGAATAATTATTAATATTTCACACCCGAAATAATAAACAATTTAGCCGTGTCAGCCATTTCAATTTTCTGGTATGCATGACATCTCACGCGTACTACATGAAATTTTTATACTATACGTGCTGTAGAGATAAACAATAAGTAACCCCGTCGAAATACTTTAATTTAAATAATTTTGTTCCGAACAGAATTGAACGAACGATTGGGAAAACTAATTTAATAATAAATAATCGCGTTAAAGAACATGCAATATATGTGTGTTTAAGAGTTGTTAAAGAGTGTCATTAACAGTAAACTCACCGATTCAGTTGTAAATCCACTGCATGGTTGTGAACTGATCAGCTGACTCCTATTCGATGGCGACGAACTTTTATTGCACTATCATTAAACACTGATACAATAATTTATTTGATAATATTTAAGTTCTTATTAATATTTAAGATAATATTTAATTATTATGTTCATTTCATTTAAATCCGTTGTTCACACCGCACAGAAACATTCAAAGAGATATTATAATGCAACAACGCGCTCGCGACGTCCTTTCCATCGGAAGGAACTGCGGAAGTCTGGCGCGAGGGTCGTGAAAATTTTGTTTGTGTCCTAGAGAGTTTCAAATGTTTTCATTCGGGCGGATTCATTGTTCTCGAGTCGGCTTCAAGGATGGGTCATAAATATGACAACGTTTAAATTTTCGAGGCCGGTCGTTTGAAAGCCCTCACAGGCAATCGACTTACTCCGAAAACGGTTCTATTGAGAGGTATGTATTTTCTTTTTCAGTTTTTTAGGACAAGGAATTTGTCTGTCCTCTTTCAGTTCGTTTTACGAACTCGCTTGTAGGAAAACACGACCATCGCGCCAGTCTTCCACATTAAATTAGTATAGCGAATCGTTCGTTGAAATCTGTTTGGACACAGAATTATTTAAATTAAAATATCGTTTACGTATTTCGACGGGGTTACTTGTTGTTTATCTTCACAGTACGTATCGTATAAAAATTTCGTGTGGTACGTGTGAAATGGCATGCATACCAGAAAACTAAAACGGCTGACACGGCTAAATTGTTTATTATTTCGGGTCTGAAAAATTAGTAAGTATTCTTTAGACATTCTGAAATAAGAATGAACAACGTTTTTCTTAAAATTATTATCGTCGCGTATTAAAAAAAATTCGGACGGTCCGAGCGCGTGTTAGTTCGCGCACTTTTCTCTTATTGGCCAGTGATTTTTCATTAATAATTCAAATGACCTCAGGAACCCCTCATTTCCCGCTGTTACGATACTTTTGGGACACTCTGTATATGATTATACCCGCCAACACTCAATAGTTTTTTAAATATTCATAAATAAAGATTAAGAGCTCTTAAATGAAGTTCTATTACGATTATTCATGAAATGATTCATTCAAATTTTACTATAAATTGATATTATAGTGTAATTGTATTGTTATAACTTTATAAATTAATTGTATTGTTGTAAATTTATGAGTTAATTGTATTCTCGTTAATACATGAGTTAATTATATAGTTAGTTATTATCTATTCATTGTAAATAAATACATGTATGAAAGATAAATTGTGTTTAATAATAATTTATGTTTTTATATTTTTTCCTGCAATAAGTTAAAGATTTGTGAATGGAAAAAAAGAAAAACGAAAGAAAAAAAATATTTGTGAATGAAAAAAAGTAAAATAAGGGTAAATGAAAAAAGAAGGTTTGGCTGTGGAGAATCGAACCGACGTCTGCCGCGTGTAAGCCTGCCAACAGGAAAAGTAGTTATTTCATGAATAATCGTAACAGAACTTCATTTAAGGGCTCTCAATCTTTATTTATGAATATTTAAAAAACTATTGAGTGTTGGCGGGTATAACCATATATATTCTTAATCAGAAGAACATACTCTACCAATGTACAAAGTTTCAACTGAATCGGTGACCCGAAGACCTTGCACTCTCCTTGTTAGTAAATTCCATGCCAAAAAAACTCGAAGCTATTACAAAATCCAAAGGAAATCCTACAAATTATTGAAATATAAAAAATATATTGCATTTTTATAGTTTATTTTTCATTATTCATAACTGTACGAATACTTTCTGTGCGTCTATTCCTTACGTTTATCTATGCTGGATGTACAGTGAGTAACGAAAGTATTCGAACGGAAAGGATTCGGACAGATGAAAAGTTTGACGTTGAAAAAACATAAGTCATATTACGAATTACAAAATACTTTTATTTCTGTAATAACACATAAGTATCATGATTATACATGTTAAATTTGAAGTGTCTCTGATAACGTAAACAATACTTATAAAATGTTTCTTGGTAACGGCATCTAAATGAACGCCACAAAAGTATTATTCAAACGACTAAATTAATAGTACATATTTTAAACAACTATAGTGTTTTAATATTTTGTCGGACCACCGTGAGCACTTATTATGGCTTGCAACCGTTGTTGCACGCTATCAACCAAATTTTCAGTAATATCTTTTTTTATATTGTTCCAGACGTCCAAAATTCTGGTGTTTAATGCTTCCTTGGAATTAATACTATGTTTACTAAGTTGTTTGCCAATTTCTGCCCATAAGTGTTCTATGGAGTTAATGTCCGGACTTTGTGGGGGTGTTTCTAAAACGTGGGGTACGTTGTATATGATCCATTCTTTAACAATACGTGCGGTATGTTTTGGATCATTGTCCTGCTGAAAATGAAAATTGTCTACTACCCCTAATTTTTCCGCACTTTGCTTTAAATTGTCTTTCAATATTTGCATATATTTATATTTATCTAATATTCCGTCGATAATGACGAGGTTTCCAACACCACTGGCCCCCATAAATCCCCATACCATTATCGACCCACCCTCATGTTTCACGGTTGGTCGTAGATTTTTAAGATCCATCTCTCTATTTGCTTTTCTCCAAATTTTATGACATCCATCTGAGCCAAATATGTTAAATTTGCTCTCGTCCGAAAAAATTACGTGTTTCCAAAAGTCCTTATCCTTGTTGACATAATTTTTAGCGAAACTTAATCTCTTCTGTTTATTGACTTTGCTAATAAATGGTTTCTTTCGAGGAATACGACCATGAAAATCATTTTTACGGAGAATTCTTCGACAAAGTTCAGGATGAACTTGTTTTCTGAAGCTATCAGCAACTTGTATAGCAAGTTTTGGTGCAGAAATTGTTGGGTCCTTTTTTATTTCACGCACAATTATATTCTCTTCCCTCTTCGTTAATTTCCTAGGCCGGCTAGAACGGACTTCATCCTGAAGGATTCCAGTGGTTTTTAACTTTTTTACTATGTAATAAATGATAGATTTACTTTTCCCTAACAATTGTGCTATTTCGCCATAGCTCTTGCCTTCATTATGCCACTTAATTATCAATTTTCTATCAGTGATGCTTGTCTCCGCTTTTTTTGGGTACATTATTAATATGAATTTTACAATCTTATTAACACTTGCAGCACTGAACAAGGGAAGTGTGTAACACCAATTGAGAAAGCCAATCTTTACTGTTTGTCAAATTCAAGGATTGTTTTGTACTACAAGTTTCGTCGTTCGAATATTTTCGTGACATCTGTTTACTCGACGTTACCAAGGAATCTTTCATAAGTAATGTTTACGTTGTCGGACACACTTCAAATTTAACATGTATAGTTATGACACTTATATATTACTATAGGAACAAGAGTATTTTGTAATTCGCAATATCACTTACATTTTTTAAGCGTCAAACTTTTCATTTCAGAGCGTTCGAATACTGTCGTGATTCACTGTATATTTTTGTTAATCTTGAAGAAAATAAAATTTAGTTTTCACGAAATCTTTTCTACAAATACCCATGAATACATATTAATCATTTTTTTCGCTTAAAATTTATAACTGAAGTATACGCACACAGTTTTATTTGAAATACACCGACTGTACATTTTTCCGTTTCCCTTCGCGAAAATTCGTTGCGTCGAACGAGACGTAGCAAAGCAACGGAAGGAAGATCATTGGCTGAGAAATTGTTCGAATGCCACGGTGGTGGAACGCGTCCAGCAATTAGTCTAACAGCGGGCAGAACGAGACAGCGATTTCGATCCGAGAACGACAAAACTCGTTTCCCTTCGGAGGCTCCGGCAGCTTATCAGTTTTCCGTAGGCAGTGCAGCACGTCTGCCTGTCGCTTTGTGTGGCTCTTTACGCCGCAGAGAGACCACAAACGGGGTGTCAGTGTCCCATTGCGTGAGATAATGCATTGGGTTGCGAGTATACGTCTACGCACAATGGCCTCGACAGCTTTTGTGACTTTGTACGGTCTCACCATTTGGCCTCTTTCGACCGATACAAACGCTGCATAATAATATCATACACTATGGCCAGACCCGGTGAATCACGGGTGGTTCAACGGCGACAAACGGAAACGAAATGCACTCGGAGTTGAGTCATTAGCTGCTTGATCGATGAGTACTCCGTTCAATCGATGCCAATAGCCGCTCACCAGATAGACTCGTGAATACATTCGCTTTTCTTCCTTTTTACATTTATCAAAGTAATAATAGCTACAGAAATGGCTTCGATTTAACCCTTCTTGCCCTAATGAGACACAAATGCAGCAGCAATGCTTCTGGTCCTCCGTGGGACGCTCTATTAGTTTGTTCAACTATGCACTGCTAAACCTGAACCGTGAACAATATGTACTTTACAGTTGCTTCCATATGGTCAAACACTAAATTCGGATCTCTACTGTCAACAAATGGACCGTTTGGAGCTAGCGATTGAACAAAAACGGCCAGAATTGGCAAACAAGAAAGTCGTTGCGTTCCATCGGGACAATGCCAGACCACACACGTCTATAGTGAGTTGCCAGAAACTCTGAGAGCTTGGTTGGGAAGTTTTGATACATCCACCATATAGTCCGGACCTGGCACCAAGCGATTACCATGTTTTTCTTGCGTTACAAAACTTCCTTAGAGATAAGAAATTGGCATCAAGAGAAGATTGTGAAAATCGATTACTAGAGTTTTTCGCCAATAGGGACCGAGGCTTCTATGAGAGAGGCATTATGAAGCTACCTTTAAAATGGCAACAAATTATATAACAACACGGTGCATATTTGATCCAAATCGTACAATCCGAAACATGTTAAATAAAGTCTTGAAGTTCCCGTAAAAGTAATGGATTTCTTTTTCCTCAACCTAATATCTTTCTTTAGGACACGGCTTACGCCCGAAAGCCTCAACAATAATAATCGTACAATATATTGTTGGATTTATTTATCGGTAGTTCCAGTGTTAACACGTGCTTTACTTTTACTAGGGAGATTTCGAAACGACGGAAGATTTCGAAGCGAGCGGCTAACAGAAAATGCCTTTGATTCCACTTGAGTTTGGTCGGTTCAGCGAGTTTCTAAGAAATCCTTTGTCCCTATCAAGAAACAGAGTGTGTTCGTAGTAATTATTAACACTTCGATCGTGTTCGTGTCCGTCGGCTTTCTACACGCGGATTATCTACGGGAGAGTTAGCCGCGCCATCTCGAATTTGTCAATGAATAAAAGCTTATGTTAATTACTGCGACGCTTGGCCAGCGTGACCGGGATATTTCATGGGATTAATATGGATCCGGACACGGTGTTTTGAGAGGAGCTTGGTCAGCCGGGGGCCCCATCTTAAATCCATAGAATCGAATTATAGCATTCCACCGTGTTTAATTCGGCCCTCGAAACGGCCGAGTGATTTATAATCCAGCAGCGTCAGACGATCTGACGATCGGTGACGGTATTCCAGGAACGCAGATCGCCGGGCCCGAGCTGCGAAGCGCGATGATATTTACAAGCGTTATAATTAAAGGTCCCGCATGCAAATTTCTCGTTCGTGAAATCGATAATTGCTTGTCGGCTTGTTGCCGCGCGAGATAACATCCGCGGGTAATCATAATGTAATCAATAAAACATCGTGCATACGGCAGAATCTCGATTATCCGAACCTTCGATATTTTAACACTCTGGTACACGGATATGTTTCACACTTGCTCTATTCAATGAAAGGTTGTCCACTTACACCATTATTTATCGCATAAATCAATTAGAGCCTGGCCTAGCATTCTACTTCAACAACTTATTCATTATCTGAACACGTCATTAGTTGAGTTAACCAGGATTCAACCGTTTTCTTCTATCTGTACTTCTAATGTTGCTGTATATGAACAGGTTAAACGCTATGGTGGTAACCGGTACAATTGTATTGCTTAAGAACGATCGTCGTAAAATTAGTGGCATTGT
>CM052093.1:4074727-4110072 GCA_028453745.1 Agapostemon virescens | reverse complement strand
CACAGTCTGGTGAATAAACCGCATGTGGTAGCACTTCCCAGCGAAGTGCTTCTATCGTTTCCTTGACAATTTTTGAGACGTGAGGCCGAGCATTGTCATGCAGCAAAATCACCTTACGCTGTCTCGTTTCCTATTGTGGTCATTTTTCGTGCAATGCTCGACTCAAACGGATAATTTGTTGTCGGTAGAGATCTCCTGTGACTGTTTGACCAGTTTTTAGCAGTTCATAGTATACCACACCTTCCTGATCCCACCAAATGCAGAGTAAAGCCTTTTTTCCGAGGATATTCCGCTTTGGCGTCGATGTTGAAGGTTGGCCAGGATCACAAATGGTTTTTCGACGTTTAGGATTGTCAAAATAAATCCATTTTTCATCCCCAGTGATGAGACGATGGAGAAACCCCTTTCTTTGTTGCCTAGCAAGCAAAATTTCGCAGATGGTTTTCCGCCTTTTAATGTCTCTTGGCTTAAGTTCATATGGGACCCACTTTCCTTCCTTGTAGACCTTCTCTAAGGCTTTTAAACGGTCGGAAATGACCGATTGAGCACAATTTAACGCTTCTGCAATTTGTTTTTGCGTTTGACATGGATCTTCATCCACCAACGTCTGCAATTCTTCATCTTCGAATACTCGTGGCCGTCCAGAACGCTCTTTGTCCTCCAAAGAAAAATCACCATTTTTAATACGTCGAAACCACTCTCTACATGTTTTATCGGAAACAGTATTATCGCCATAAACGTCTACAATCATTCGATGAGCTTCAGCTGCCGTTTTCTTCCAATTGAAACAAGAGACTAACACTACGCGCAAATGACGCTTATTCGGCTCAAATTCCGACATCTTCAATGTAGAAAAAAACGAAGTAATTGATGCAAGCGTAAATTGTTGTGTACTGAGTTTTATTAACAGATGTTCAAACTAAAAAGTTAGCCTTACTTTAGAGGTTATAGTTACCCACAGTTCGAGCTACGGCTACTCGACGCTAGATAGACAGAACTTTCCGATTGACCTAATACATTTTGTGTGAAATATTTTGTAAATTTTGTGTAAAATAGAAACTCTGAAAAGGGTCATTTAACCCCGTGAGTTTGGTTTAGTGTTAAAATTGAAGAGAGATATACTAAACAATTTTTACCGCTTTTGGCCCCAAAGCCTCGACGTATATCACCGTAAAATCTTCCCCAAACCTTCCTCTTTAAGCATGCACCTCCAGTCGAGACTACCATTTCAGGGGACTTCGGGAAGTTTGCTTTTATCAACCCCATTTTGCCTATTTTCGTGATTGTCGACAGCCCCAAAATTTCAAAGTTGTGCCACGGCCGCAATTCGATTCCGATCGAGCTGAAATTTGGTATACACTTTACCTACGTGTCCAATTACTTGTAGCCAAAGTTAGAAACGAATCGGCGAAACTAAATTTTTTTACAATTTTCGGAGCTGGGATCTTGAATTGCCATTTCAGTTTCGCCATTTCGCGGATTGCCGGATTCCACCGATCAGAGTATCTTCCGTAATTTGATTCCGATCGACCTGAAAATTGGCATACACCCTGTCTATGCGTCCAGGTACGTGTAAGCAGAATTACACAAGAATCGGTGATCTAAAAGTTATTCTCATTTTTTGCCGCTTTTTTCCCCAGGGAAGGTACGTCCCTCCAAAACTGACCATTCCTTGCGGTCGTGTCCCGGTCAGATTGTCAGCGTTATCGACATGGTTCAAACGGTTAAATCTTTCCAAAACCGTGATTTAATAAGATTTTTATTTTGATCAATCAACCCAATCAATCAAGCAATTTTTATTAAAAAATTAACGTCTTTCGACATTGAACATTTTGTTTTGTGGATAGGTTTTTACATTTGACGTTAAATCTATTTTCTTGTTCAATAGTTGAATTTTTAGTATACTACTCTGTTCCAGTGCCCGACAATTCTAACATTAGTATATAAAGCGAATTGAATTGAATGTTTATTCGATATTTAAAATTAATAATTCGAATTATAAACATTCACAATTTACTCGTGGAAAATAAGAGTCTAAAGTTACGTTTCGTGGATATCGGGTCAACCATGAAGAGAAGGTGTGATCAGTAGATTATTTTAAATTACGAAAACCGGGAAACCTATTCTAAATTCTTCGAAGGAGGAGTGAGTAAAAATTAATTAAAGATGCAGCGGCTGGTACATTCTACATAAAACTTTGGATGGTGATCCGAGGCCGAAGAATTCGATCGTTTCTCGTGGCTGGGCCGAGCCGGGAATTAATTGAACGTGGTCTTAACTTTATTACTGTCACTATTATACGCCCTTATGGCGACTCAAAGAGCCGTGAACCGTGCTGCTCGTACAAGATAGTTAACGATTAATACGATCGCTTGTATTTACCGGCGCGTGTTTCACACGCCGACTGGCTAGACGACGCTAATTACGCTATCAAGTAACGCGAGGGAGTTGTGCACCGGTCGTAATAATTGCTAATTTGTCTAACTCGCCGCTTCAATTGGACCGAATTCGCTCCGTTCGCTTCGTTTTCCGTTGCTTTCTTTCACAGCTGCCATGTCCTTTTTTTTGTTCGTCCATCTGCGTCAACTTGCGGCCGCCATCAACGTTAACGCGGCAGTCTCGCCACTTGTTGTTCCATTGAATGGTCGAAAAAGTTGTTCTGTTTGTTATGGAGTCAGCAAACGACGCACTAAGACTTTCAATGGTCTTTTACTGCAATATGTCTGCCGAGGTTGTTTAAACTTTGTTGAAGAAAAATATAGCGGGCGATGTGAATTTTATACGCCATTGTTTCTCGCTCTTGAACACAATGGAGAACTAAAACCTAAGATCTCGGATCTAATAATAGTCTTTGCAATTCAACCTCGTACTTTACATGGTGTGTGCTCTTTTTTTTTGCTTGTATACCACGGACCACGTACAGTGGATCCAAAAAGTATCAAAACGATGAATTTTCAATTCTCGAAAAATCGTCATTATTTAAAATCTGATCGTTTCGTAGAAATACATTGCACAACGCCGGGACTTGCTTAAAATATTGTAGCCTCTGTTTTCGCAAATGGACCGTTTATTTTGAAAGTGGTGCAAGTCCTTTTAAAAAAAAAATGAGATATGATGTAATTTATGCTTAACTTAGTGTAAACTTTTTGTTTATAACTAGTTAGTATTTAATATCTTAAAAAATGCCTTTGTTCAATTTAAGATTGGTCGATAAAATAAATTGCGTAACCATTGATTATGAAAGTGACGTAAGTCCAATTTCCATAGACAAAAAATGGCATTACGAAAAAAGAATTACCTGTACACACCACAGGATTATTATGACGTTATAAACCAATGTAGACAACATAATAAATTTATTTTACACGACATGAAACGAGAGAATTTCGTTCCAAGAAAAAATCTACAAAACGCTATTAAAAAACAGATAAGAAGAAACTCTAATGGAGAAAAAGTAAATTGGTTGCAAATATGTGGGATGAGATTTTGCAAAAGTGCACCGTATACTATTTTATATAAACCATCAATGGAGGACACAGAATTTAAGACTCTAAATTTATCACCTACATGTTGGGGAAAACCGCCAAAATTTGAAAAAATCGCCCTGGCGCCTTTGTATCACGATGCCAGGCCTATTACATACGAAAAATATAAGGATATGCAGCAGCTATTACCTTATATACATACCTCCTGTGCATCATGAATATTTCAAAACACTGCCACATGAAGAGCATAAATAATTAATAATACCAATATCTTGTGTTAAGTTTAACAATATATAAATACAATTAACGTTCAAAATAAAAAATACTAATTTTATTTTATTTCTTGTTATTATTTATAAACAAAATTGGATTAATATGAAATATATTTTAAGTGATATTTGATACTTTAAAATTGAAATTAAATGATATTTACAATTGACTAATTATGAAAGTGGTGTAAGCCCATTTGCAGCCTGGAAATATATATTATTTTAGTTAAATTCGCCTAAAAGAAATTTATACAATCAAATTACATATTGATAAATTAGTGTAAACATTCCCAGACTTCACATAATTAACCTATATTTTTTAATTGTCAGATCTGCTAACATTTAATTCTCTTGAAACCGAAGAAAATCGACTTGTACCACTTTCAAAATAAACGGTCTAAAATTTTTTTACATGATGTACTATTTATTTTCACTGTTTTATGGAACACAAATGGGGAACGAGATCGCTCGTGTATAGCCCTGATGGTGTAACTTCTAGTACTGTAAAATTGGCAGCAGACATCCGATTCAAAACTCGATAAAATGACTAAACGAAGTCACATGTCAATTTTTAAGATTTCATTGTGAAAAGGAAGCTTCAATGTTTATATTTATTGTATTATCAGGTGCGATATAAATTTTTTGAAGTATTTACAGATCTTCGATTGTGTAATATTTTCGAGAAAATACGCGTCTTCAGTTTCTCGCCTGCAATACCATGAAACAATCTTAGAATGGAATTAAGAATGAACTATAAAAGTACAGAATTCTAGCTTTAAAATTAATGCTAATTATCAAATTATAACAAATTAAATATTTTAAACTTTTGGAGAATCGCGTACTTAGTACGAAATTTGTTTATTGATTTCTATTTGTTGTCGTCAGTAGTTTTCTACACAATTAATTTCTGCTTAATGTCTCTCTGTTCTTTTAAAATACTAAAGTTTTTTTTTATAGAGTTGCTAATGTAAGGAAATAAAATAATTTTTCTAAATATCAAAATTATGTAAGCGATATAGTTATTACTAACTTTGGTAATATAGGGATTAAAGAGGAAGCAAAGTAAGTATTCAAGATATTAAATAAAAGAACAAACTAATATTCAGTTTACGTTATCATTTAATTGAAGTTAACACATCAGCTAGGTTGTAATTCTCCAATTTCATGTTTGGTAAATCAAATTTCCTGCTGGCAATTAAACTTGAAGTGCGTTTTGTTCTTCCTGATATATAATTTTTCAAGGATGAAAAACAATCGTTTTCAAAGCCGCGTTATGGAAAGAGTACGCTTAAAACTCATTGTCCATTTACCTTGTGCACATTATAAACAATTTGCTGTGTCGTAACAGGTAGTACTTGAAATGATGCTTGTAAAAATTATTCATACATAGCATGCTTGAAATGAAAATGTATAAATACAAATCTCACTCGTAAATAAATAATTAAACATACAATTGTACAAATATCTATTTTTAGCAATTTAGGTTTAAAATTATGTAAACTTTCATGGTATATAATAATTGTGCCGGAGATCGAGGAAAGTTCCAATAACCATTACCAGACTACGAATTTTATGAGTTTCTGATAACAACGACAAGCATAAATAAAAATTTCCTACAGACTTGAAAATAGGAACAAGCGTTTAGCAGATGTTTCTACATTGTCTAATTTCAGAGCTGAACAATTTCACCGTTCCAAACTCTACTTTCTACCTCGGAAACTGTAGTAGTTGCTCAGACCTGTGCAAGGTGACTCACCCTTTATGCGCAATGAGCATTATGATGAACAGGTCGATATAATAATATAATATTACAGAAATGTTCCTATTAATGAACAGACACGGATGCGGCATGCCGACTAATATGGAGCCGGACTGCAGGCGGCGGTTGCAGTTTTGCGCAATACAGGATGCACTAATATGGTTCCAGGGGCTCCGATAGAAAGCGAGATACATACGTTATGAGCCCGTCTCGGCCTCTTTGCATACGCGCCTCGTGTGCAGCACCAAGCAAAAATCGTCGTTGATTCCTCGAGAAACCTCTTTCCGAGTTTCGTCGATCCGCCTCCGTTGTCTCGGTCACCGTTTCTTACTCTCATTTCAGCTATTTTACCGTAATTTTCACGCAAACAGCACTCTCAACGAAAATGTATGTACTCGATGTTCGATCCGCGGCTGCATTTCCCTGATTTTATTTAAAAATAGTAGGCGACCGGAGCAGATCATGCACGATTTGAAAATTATATGCAAGCGTATTCAAATATTGAGTTGTCCGGAAAGTAAGTGCCAATTTTCACGGAAGGTTGAAACGCAACGCATTTAAGTTTTGATATACATTTATTAAAAATAAAAATAAATCGGCACCAACTTTCCGGACAACCCAATATTTACGAGTTATATCTAAAAAAAATTGCATGGTTTTGAGGGGAAAAAATGATGATGTAAATATTTTTCGTGTGAATACAGGAGGTGCAAAGGCTTCAAAGTCACCTTGATTTTTTTGTGACAATGCTTTGACTTTCATATGTCCTAGACTTAATAGTTGACAAGATATCATCGAAATAATTTAATTACCTCGATTATTAAATAACTTCTTCATAATTAGTCGAAATAATTTAATTATAAATAACGAATATATTTTAGGTGAGCATAATTACACAACACAGCCCATCTTGTATATAGCATTTGCATGATCGGAAAGAGGTAATATTGTGATGCAAATATTTACCGAATCAATAGGTACTAGCAATTATTTCGATAGTACTCCCCCGATTATTCTTCCATTTAAAAAAATCGAGGTGACATATCGTGCAACTTTCGTGGCTATATCGTTTTCACATTGTTGCAAATAATGTACGCAATCAAGGTAAAAATACTTATTGCTGCACCCTGTACATAATTTTTATACGTTTTATACTTAATCAGTGGACTGCGATTCTTTCTGCAAAGTAAAAATCGTCCAAGTAAATTGTACAAAACGGAAATTAAATAAATATATATTTTCTTTTTCAGTCATTTTAAGAAGTCGAAAATAATATAACAAGGTCATTCGATTCTTCCGATCTCATTAAATTTTGTATTCGACCAATCGTTTTTGGTAAGATAAGATATAAGATGTTTCTTACGTTCATTATTCTCTTTTGTACATTTTTTAGTGTTCACGAAATGCATAGTACTCAAAAACAAAAATGTTAACGTTATATAGACCAACATTTTTTCGTAGTCTGAATACCGAAAGGTGTTTAACAAACAAATAATTAAAATATTGATTACTAAACTGCGAATTTTTCGAAAATAAAATTTTTCTTCATCTACAACGAGAAATATAATGCAAATACAAAAATTTTACAACTAAAAATGGTATACCGACAACTTCAAATGATCATACTCTCTTCACTGTTTTAAATATTATTTAAATCACTTTTCCATAAATGTGTCAAATCCGCAGTCTATTCGTTACACGTTACATATTAAATTTTAAGATACGTACTTTTTCAAGATAATAGAATGCCCAACGATCAGAAATATAAGCCGTTTATTTCGAAAGTGGCGTAAGTCCATTTATGTTTGAATCGAGATATTGAAGGGTTTGCATTGGATTTTTAAAAATGTGGGTAACAGAAAACATAGTAGAATAATTTTTTTGTTTCTAAGTGTGTCAAATTTATCATTCCAATTAGCATAATTAATATTATTTAAGAAAGTACAATAGGAAAAGTAAATTTTCCTTGAAATAAAAATAAATGTATACACTTTTATATTGTAAAATCTAGAAAATATTCAATTCTTATTCTTTGCTAAATAATTTTTACATTAAAATTAATATTGTTTTATTAATTATTATTGAAATTATTAAATTTTTTCGGTCTTCCCCGTTGCGGTAGTAAATTCAATGTTTTGAGTGATGCATCTTCATTCATTGTCGTTTTGTAGAATAACTTATATGGATCGCTTTTGAAAAATCTCATCCAACATATTTTAAACCAATTTACTCTTTCACCGTCAATATTTTTTGGCCTTTTAAAATTCACGTTTTCTAGAGACTTAGTTGAAATGACCTCCTCCCGTTTCATTTCATTTAGAATGAAATTCTTTCGACACTTTTTTATGACTTCGTACAATTTCTGAGGGACAAACAATAAATTGTTTTTCCTTAACGCCATTTCTACAACTCCGAAATCTCTATCATTAGGTAGAAATGACTGCCCTGAAAGCAAGGACTTATGGTCAATGATATTTACATTATTTTCTGTAGATTGGACAATTTTTAACCATGCCACAGATATTTTAAGTTGGGATCTCATAAAATTTTATTGCATAACATTTTTCATATCCATTTGAAACTCTTACAATAGGACTTACGTCACTTTCAAAATGAACTTTTTCATCACTTCATTAACCAGCAAATTTTTGTGTTACAAAATCTTAATGATTTTAAATATATTAGTAACAAGTTGCATCAGAATGAAAAGATCATGTAACAATGCAACTATTATGGTTGCTGATTGGATTTTTTTTTAAATGAACTTACACCACTTTCAAAATAAACGGCTCATATCATCATACCTTTGACTCTCGACAACTAACACTATTATTGCATGCAGTGTATTCTCAACACGATGAAGTCGTAGCCGAGTGTGTCGTTTTCCGCGTTAAATAGTTCCCCTTTGAAAAATGTTTGTTTAACGTAACGCATCGAAGCGGCTATTATCACCGTCCTCGACGGACGAAAAGAAAATGGCTGCACGGCAGATTATGGCTCGAGTGTTTCCTTAAAAAAGCACCTGACCTTTCCCTGAAGCTATAGCTTGCCGAAGATGAAATCGGTCCGACATTTCGTGAAGTGTTATTTTTTCCAATGGAGATCGAACGATAAATACTGAACTTCAAGCTATAGCTTTCAGCCATCGAGTCACGATTTAAAATTCAATCTACAAAAAATATCGGAGACCGAGCAATCACGGTGGTCAGTTTACGATCGAATAATCTGTGCCACGTTATTGTTCTCTTTCATCTCATGATTAAATCAGAATGTTGAAACACATCGTTAGTACTTTCCTTTCTCAATTTGTTTCAAACGTATGCTTTAGAAATTTTGCTTAACAAATGAAGTTACGTACTTAGCATTTTCTGGTATGTTCAATGAGTACAGTTCAGTTCTGTATAGTTAGTTCGTTGGTTTTTATAGGTTGCTATCTTCAAAGCTGTTGCAACGACTCATTGAAAAAGCAAACCACTCCTTCAAACGATTCGTTTATCTCGTAAGAGGTATAAAGCAATCAGTCTAAAATTTAAAAGATGCGTTATAGGTGTAGCACTTATTAACTATTGCAATGTTTAGAAATTTTAACGTAGACTGAATAATTGGCAAATGATAGAATAGGACATGATAGTAGATAATTAATATTAATAATCTCTTTGGCATCGATACTATCTTTTCCTAGTCGAGATGACAGTTATTAAATGTTAAGTCATACTTCACCTATCGAAAACTTTTTAATAGCTTTCCAATAATTATGTAGTACATATTGAAGCTTAGAAATCTTTTTTTATATTATGATTCCAAATAGTAGTAAAAGTAATCCCTAGTAGATAAGGCATCAACCATCTTCTATAATTCTAACGTTTCTGTACACTATCTTTTGCTACTGTGTCGTATGATAATTGCAAATATCGTGTCTCTTTAACTTCTTTAGACCACTGGGATCATTTATTTTTAAATTATATACCTAAAGATGTCTAAGAAAATTTATACATAATTTTAAGAACGTCCTAACATTGTACTTTGCAATCTGAGTAAACACTGTACCATTTAAGGGTTAGGTTAACTTTCTCAATTTCGTAGTGTTACAGGGAAAATAATTCTTTAATCCTATTAACTTTGTGCATAAAAATTACAGAAAAATAGTATAATAAAGCTGTTAAATTTCCTCATTTACTTTCATACTTGCAAGATAATGGTATACCGTACAACTATTATAGCTATAAACGTACAGTCACTCTTATTAATATTCGGACATTGGGCTATTCAAAAAATTGTTGCCAGTTTCAATCGTTTGCAATAGTAAATTTGGTGTTCTTGTTTCATAATAAAGCAGAAAATTCATTATAGTTTGTAATAACATAAATTTTATTTGTTTGTTGCACATACTTTTCTTAATACCAAACAGTGAACTAAATTATGTCGAAATTTATCGTCGCAAAAATATTCGAACACATTTATTGTCCTTGTCCTCGTCCCAACTTCAACTTATTGTCGCATTTCTTGCGAATAACGACACACCTTTTCCGATTGTTTACAAGCATAATGTCGAGCAAGATGAAGAACACGCTTCACGATATCAGTCACTGTTCGAAAGCCGTTAGGATCAGTTAAAAGTTCTAGGTATGGGACGAAAAAGTAAAAATACTTCATTTGACGTACGACAATTGGTAATTTTTTACAGACAAAAAGAGAAAACGTATCGGGAAGTCGATAATTTTCTAAAATTAAGTAAGAGTATCGTAGCTGATATTATGCGGAGATATAATGAAGAAAATCGAATTGAATTAATTCCTCGGAAAGGCCGACCACAGAAGCTTGGCGACCGAGAGAAACGTATTATTTTGAGAAAAGTAAAAGTGAACCCTGGTCTAAGTGCTCCAATATTAAGTGCTGAATTATCTCAAGAGATACGAAAGAAAGTTCATCCAGATACAATACGTCGGGTGCTGAAAACAGACGGGTATAATGGTAGAGTAGCGCGTAAGAAACCGTATATAAACGAGGTGAATCGCAGAAAAAGATTAGCTTTTGCAAAACAATATGTTCATGAGGAAAAAACTTGGTGGAATAATGTAATTTCCGCTGATGAAAGTAAATTTAATCTGTTTAACACTGATGGACGAAAATTAGTATGGCGTAAACGAAATCAAGAGCTTAACCGAATAAATTTAAATCCAACAATAAAGCACGGTGGTGTAACTATTATGGTGTGGGGGTGTATTTCATCTAAAGGAGTTGGACAACTGATTTTTATAGAAGAAATTTTAGATAAATTTAAGTATCTAAATATTTTAAAACAAAATCTTAAGAAAAGTGCTATAGAGTGATATAGAAGACGCATTTAAATATTATGAAGATAATGATCCTAAACATAAAGCCAGAATAGTTCAAGAATACCTTTTATATAATTGCCCAAAAGTATTACATCCAGCACCACAGTCACCAGACTTGAATCCCATTGCAAATGTATGGGATTTTTTGGACAGGAAAATTCAAACAACACCGATAAGATCGAAGGAAGAATTTTAAAAACGATTAATTGAAGAATGAAGTCGTATATCGCTAAGTTACTTACAAAAGTTATAGACAATATGCCTAAGCGGTTGCGACACGTAATTAAAGCTAAATGCTATCCAACGAAATATTAATCATTGCTTATGTTAATAATTTTCATGTTTAAATGTTATAGTTTGTCAAGCATCCGAATATTTTTGCGACGATAAATTTCGACATAATTTAGTTCAGTTTGGTATTAAGAAATGTATGTGCAACAAACAAATAAAATTTATGTTATTACAAACTACAATGAATGTTCTGTTATATTATAAAACAATAACTCCAAATTTACTATTGCAAACGATCGAAACCAGCAACAATTTTTTGAATAGCACAATGTCCGAATACTAATAAGAGTCACTGTACATCGTATGTCCTTTCACAATAACCAGATAATTCATAAATTTCAGTTTTTTGGTTTATAGAATTCTTAGAGTACATCGTTAAGGTACATTGAAACAAGTGCCCCCCTAAATAAGGGATAGGTTTCCCAGTTTACCGAGCACCTCGCAAAACTGGAACGAGTCAAACGTCGCTTCAAGTGCAAAGATGACCCAGTTACGGCAATTTCACGACAAAAGCCTTTGCCACAAAGTGGCCGGCTATTTAATAGCCCGTCGCATATTTGTTAACACACGTGACGACGCATTTAACTCGGCTCTTCACCATCATTTCACAGACGTTCCCCAAGCATCATCAAAGCCCCGGCGCCTGGTAACCAACAGAAATATCATAGTCCTCTCCACAAAGAGGTGTCCCTGGGTGAAAAGAAGGCGCGCGCGCGCCCAGCAACATTGCACGACGAAAACCAAATTTAACCCTCGCGGTTGTCGGATGACGGGCTTCAAAGAGGAAAATCCGGCTCGGACTGTGAAAAGATCGTACCCCAAAAATAGGCGTTCCCGCTTGTAAATCAGCACATGGAACGGCTCAATTCCCCCGCTGCTCGTTGTCGTCGCAAAACTGGAAGACAAAACGAGCCCGATAATAAATCGTACGCAAAAAAATAATTGAATGTCATCTTCCATCTTCTCTTCGTCGAAAATCCGTCTGGACCGTCTAAGGTAAATTTCGTCTCCCAGAAATTTTAATTCCTAACTCGAGACATTCCTTGGTCCTAGAATAATTCCATTCCACATGGTTGACTTTCCTTTCGTGCATATCAAATTTGTTACTATCGATCGTACGTGCAACACTTCAATTTTTATTTACTTCTCAGATACAAACATTGTACTGTAAATATTGTTTCGAATAATAGTCAGACAATGTTTAGTGTTGCCTCAGGGGAGCCATTGGAGTAGTAAGGGTTAACGTCCAAGTCAGGTTCGTTCCTCTCTGATTTAAAACCATTTTATGAAATTTATTGCATCTCATATATACAGGATTAGAAACACATTAAATGTTTATCTTGTAAAAACACAACTGCGATTTCTTCATGGAAGCCTCCATTTAATTTCTTAGGAAATTAATTAATTATTAACTTCTTGTTTATGTATTTTTCTTCTTTGTTACACGTTTTCATTTGTTCAGTTTACGACTAAGTTCGATGAAATGATTGAACAACAAATTCGCGACAAATTTTTCTGACATACCCTACAACCAATCATATTAAAAATTCGAAAAGACCACCCCTACACCTCCAAATGCCGAGCTTTTCTTATAGATTGCACGACCACGACAAATCAGAACAAATCCAATATTTGATAGTATCATTAATTCGAGCGACTTCGAGACGCGATACGTGACGACATAGCCGAGCCTGTCTTACCGTTCGCAACTGTTGAATAAAAGAGTTTATTTCTTCGGAGTTTGACCCTTACAACCATTCTCCGTAAATTACGGTCGAATCCAAGTCCCTAATCAAAGGTGACCGATTCGCCACCACACGGTAGAATGATGAACTTAGCGTAACAATGCTTTGACCTTCATATGTCCTAGACTTAATAGTTGACAAGATATCATCGAAATAATTTAATTACCTCGATTATTAAATAACTTCTTCATAATTAGTCGAAATAATTTAATTATAAATAACGAATATATTTTAGGTGAGCATAATTACACAACACAGCCCATCTTGTATATAGCATTTGCATGATCGGAAAGAGGTAATATTGTGATGCAAATATTTACCGAATCAATAGGTACTAGCAATTATTTCGATAGTACTCCCCCGATTATTCTTCCATTTAAAAAAATCGAGGTGACATATCGTGCAACTTTCGTGGCTATATCGTTTTCACATTGTTGCAAATAATGTACGCAATCAAGGTAAAAATACTTATTGCTGCACCCTGTACATAATTTTTATACGTTTTATACTTAATTAGTGGACAGCGAATCTTTATACAAAATAAAAATCGTCCAAGTAAATTGTACAAAACGGAAATTAAATAAATATATATTTTCTTTTTCAGTCATTTTAAGAAGTCGAAAATAATATAACAAGATCGTTCGATTCTTCCGATGTCATTAAATTTTGTATTCGACCAACCCTTTTTGGTAATATAAGATATAAGATGTTTCTTACGTTCACTATTCTCTTTTAGTATGTACAATTTTCATGGTTCACGAAACGCATAGTACTAAAACAAAAACGTTAACGTTATATAGACCAACAGTTTTTCGTAGACTGAATACCGAAAGGTGTTTAACAAACAAATAATTAAAATATTCATTACTAAATTGCGAATTTTTAGAAAATAAAATTTTTCTTCATCTACAACGAGAAATATGATATACAGGGTGGTCCACGCAATTGTTTCAAGTCATAACTCCGTTATTATTGCATTTACGGAAAAATGCCAAAGGAGAAAGATAAATGGTTCGAAGAGCACTACATCTGTAGGTCTTTAAATTTTTTTTTATGCAGCAGTGCATGTGCAATTAACAATTGCATCATTTCTTTAAATAGAAATTCATATTTTTTTTATACAGATCGATTCTTCTGTTCATTCTATGTAAAAAAATGATTGGGGTACCATGACAAAAAAATGATTAGATGTTGAGATATTTTCAAAAAATGTCTTTATTGAAGAAGATACTCAAATACTTCATGACTATGTTCTAAAGGTAAACATCCTTCCGACATTGTTATCATAACAGAAACTGATTTGTACGAGTAAGCATTTCATCATTCAGTAGCAATTCACGTATCGTGACACGAGTGCGAAAACTAAGAATTTGAAAAAGTGTAACTGTATTTCACTAAATACCAGAAAATGTATTTTACTAACAGTGAGAAACAATATATGTACGACACTTTTGTGTTGTGTGACAAAAATACGAATGCCGCCGCAAGACAGTACCAGGAAAAATATCCAAACCGTCGACAACTATCGCGACAATTGTTTTTCAAATTGAATAACAGTTTGCAACACTATGGTGCATTTATCAAACCCAAAAGAAAAGATCCAAAACCAGTAGTAGGAAATGAAAACAACAGAGTAACCATACTCGCTTATTTACGGTGGAAACCACAAGCATCTACACGAGAAATATCGAGAGAATGCAATGTAAGCCTCGGTAGTGTGAAACGAATTTTAAAATCAGAGAAGCTTCATCCGTATCGATTTAATGTTCGACATGCCTTATATGCTGGAGATTCAATACGACGTATGCAATTTTGTCAATTTGTTTTAAACCAAATTCAGATGAACGAAGATTTTCCGCGGCAGATTTTGTGGACGGATGAATGTACGTTCACCAACAATGGTATTTTTAATCGTCATAATGAACATACACGAGCAAGAAGAAATCCATTCCTTAGGAGGAACTTACATCACCAACTAAGGTACACTATTAATGTATGGTGTGGGATTTTAAATACCAATATTATTGGTCCATACTTCATCGATGATGCCCTAAACGGAGAAAAATATTGGCACTTTTTGAAATTTGAATTGTCATCTCTTCTCGACGACATTCCTCTCCGAGACAGGCTAAATTGTAAATACTTTCAACAAAATGGTGCACCGGCACATAACTCACAAGTGGCCATGCGGTTTCTAAAAAATAAGTTTTGCAATAACGTTATCGCAACAAATACATCAATACGTTGGCCAGCCCGTTCACCTGATTTAAGTCCCCTTAATTTTTTTCTGTGAGGTTATTTGAAAGATAGAATTTATTCAAATCCCATAGATTCTGTAGAGAATCTGAGAGAAAGAACTATACTGGAATGTGCAGCAATAAGTGCAGATAATTTAAACGCAGTTATGCAAACAATAAAAAAACGTTATCAGAAATGTTGAGAATGTAATGGAGAAGCGTTTGAGCATCTTCTTCAATAAAGACATTTTTTGAAAATATCTCGAAATCTAATAATTTTTTTGTCATGGTACTCTAATCATATTTTACGTATAATTAACAGAAGAATCTATCTGTTTAAAAAAATATGCATTTCTATTTAAATAAATGATGCAATTGTTAATTGCACATGCACTGCTGCATCTAAAAAAAATTTAAAAGCCTACAGATGTAGTGCTGTTCGAACCATTTATCTTTCTCCTTTGGCATTTTTTCGTAAATGCAATAATAACGGAGTTATGACTTGAAACAATTGCGTGGACCACCCTGTATAATAATCGATCGAAATAAGTTAATTATAAATAACAGAAATATTTTAGAAATGATGTGAAAATTGTTTTGAAGCCTGAGAAGAGCTATTGAAGTTATAAGGGTTAAAAAGTGCCGGAATATTTTTGTAAGGCATTTTAAGAGAATACCGAATATTTCTTTGGAAATAATACTGTCCTCTTAGGAACGTCCGTCCACTGTACGACCCAAAATGTGAGACACTGCCATGGAGATCGGCGACAGAACTGTCGTGCGACGAAGTGAACCGAGTCAACGGCCCGAAACAGCGGAAGGGGCGGAAACAGCGGGCCGCGCATAAATAAGCGCTTGGAAACCACAATGCATTTGCGGAGAGACGTTGCGTGTGGGCAGAACTCGTGCTACGGTACGGGTCTCTCGACCTCAAAATCAATGTGAAACAATTTGACTGACGACCTCTCCTGTGACACGTCGTAAATCATAGTTGCATCGAAGGAGACGCTCGCCCCGCGTATACTACTCTCTCTCTCTCTCTCTGTCCTATTATACTAGAAAGTAGGGAATAGTGCGAACCTCATGTTCCATCCTGTAGTATAGAGGCCTTTTGTTGGTTTTCCTTCGCTAGTGTTGACAGGTTGGACAGTTGCCGATGACGCGGTCGATGAAAATGGTAAACTTTTTATATGCTCCACGATACACACTCGGATCCTTTGTACGAACAAGGGTTTAGTGTTTGGTTTTGCTTTGAGATACCTAAACGATTCAAAATACATGCACGATACTTTTACTATGCTGTGATTCCAAAATTTATTTGCCCATCAAATTTCCAATTTCGACAAAATTGTCGACAACTGTTGTCGATTAGATTGTTATACTGTTGGAAAGAAAAGTTGTACAACAAAGCCTGTGCTGTTATAATCGCATCATTCATCTTTTTTAACAGTAGAACCACCCGAACTTATTAAAATGGCTCGTTCCTGATTTTTTCGTTTACAATTATTGAAGTTACAAAAACTTTTTCACCAGAAAGTTTCGAATGAATTTCTTCATTGAAGCAGACATTACGATAAAAATTGTACGAGATCGGAATGGATGCAATTTTGTCATTATTACAATGCAATATAAATCGGTCGGATTTATTATTCGGTAGTTCTAGCATTAAAAGATATGTTTGCATAACGTAGCTAATAGAAAACGAAAGATACATTTTTCCTCGAAGGTAATCCACATTGAAATGTTTTAACGATGATAGAAATTATTTTTCATTACTGAATCTACCATAGATTTGAAGATTAAAGATTGCCCTTTACACCCCTCATATAATATATGTATATATAATTATAGTCAAACATATTTTGATTACGTGTCGACATAACAAATCTCTGGCAACCCCTATCTTCTACATTTTCCGTAAGGGTTGTTCACTGCCCGTTTTTGAGTCGCTTCACTTAACTCCGAATGAAAGGTGTACCGTCAAATTTACAGTAACTTAAGGTACACCATGAAAGTAGTCAAATACAATTTTGGACATTCTAAGATTATTAAAAAAGAAAAATGCATTTTCATTTAACTCGGGTTTCTTACAATTGATTTCAACAATTTTTACTTTTAGATTTTGAAATATATTAATTAGTGTGCAGAAAATATACTTCTAACATTATTTAACGTTTAACATTGTTGTAAGTACTTGTGACAAATAACATGGGCGATCTAATTGCAGAAGAGCGACACCGTCTGCACATGTGATGTCCGTCAGTAGCATCGTTGACATCGGCAAGTTGTCTACGCACGTCGCAGTTGCAATAAAGGAAGAATACCTGAGTCGAGGTCATTATTCTACGAAGAAGAAAACGTGCCATGTGTGCTGGCAATTAATTGAGACAAGCGGAATATGAGTAACGGCATGTCACCATGAACTCGCATAGTTAAAAGAAGAAGACTGCAATTGAATCGTGTTGCAATGTGACAACCCCCGCGACAAGAAATGAAACCGCGACCAAGGACAAGTAAATTGCTCAGCGACGTGTAAACTGCGAGCATCCTAAACAACCAAAATCACGTTAAAAAAATAGTGGACGTTCCGTACTTAAATTATCAAGGCTGCCAAAGGAAACGCAGTTGACTGTCATATTTTGTAAGTCTCTGTACCTCATTAGGCTACGACCATTTACAAACCTAGTCTTCGGTGAGCCTACGTACTCCACTCCTACTCTAGCACCATTTTCTCTAATCTCGCTATAATTTTTCTCTATCTTTACCGTTTCGCTCCAACGTCATACTTAGATCCGCTCTTTTCTAAAACCTTACGCGACTCCGGAAATTAGAATTGGATCAACAACTATAATTAAGACGTTCACGCCGGCGCGTACCACCGATGGTTCACACTTAAATGTTTAATGATTAAAAAGAATTACCACATAGTTATGTAGGCATTTTTGGGGAAAAGGCAAAAAGATGAACCATCACGATTTGTCAAGAAATCCCGGATTCGTAAAAAGTTTCAATGGGTCAGGGTCGGGAGAAACCGAGGATGACTCGGGGCAGGTCATCCCCGGGCACGTCTGCAAGACAACCCCACCAAGGCAAACCTCTGCTCCAATCCGTGGAGCAGTCGTATTTGGACAGTTGTAATTTAGCAGTCGCAATAGAACTTCGACAACAACACCATCTCTTCTTCTTAGTCATTGTATGTATATATATATATTGTTACAGTAATTGCCCATGCAGCAAAATCACCTTACGCTGTCTCGTTTCATATTGTGGTCGTTTTTCGTGCAATGCTCGACTCAAACGGATAATTTGTTGTCGGTAGAGATCTCCTGTGACTGTTTGACCAGTTTTTAGTAGTTCATAGTATACCACACCTTCCTGATCCCACCAAATGCAGAGTAAAGCCTTTTTTCCGTGGATATTCCGCTTTGGCGTCGATGTTGAGGGTTGGCCAGGATCACAAATAGTTTTTCGACGTTTAGGATTATCAAAATAAATCCATTTTTCATCCCCAGTGATGAGACGATGGAGAAACCCCTTTCTTTGTTGCCTAGTAAGCAAAATTTCGCAGATGGTTTTCCGCCTTTCAATATCTCTTGAAAGAGAGAGTTACAGTACGTCGGGTGTTGAAAACAGATGGATATAATGGTAGAGCAGCGCGTAAGAAACCGTATATAAACGAGATGAATCGCAGAAAAAGATTAGCTTTTGCAAAACAATATGTTCATGAGGAAAAAACTTGGTGGAATAATGTAATTTTCGCTGATGAAAGTAAATTTAATCTGTTTAACACTGATGGACGAAAATTAGTATGGCATAAACGAAATCAAGAGCTTAATCGAATAAATTAAAATTCAACAATAAAGCACAGTGGTGGAAGTAGTATGGTGTGGGGGTGTATTTCATCTAAAGGAGTTGGACAACTGGTTTTTATAGATGAAATTTTAGATAAATTTAAGTATCTAAATATTTTAAAACAAGATCGTAAGAAAAGTGCGATCACAATGGATATAGAAGACGCATTTAAATATTATGAAGATAATGATCGCATATGTAAAACCAGAATAGTTCAAGAATACCTTTTATACAATTGCCCAAAAGTATTACATCCGCCCCACAGTCACCAGACTTGAATCCCATTGAAAATGTATGGGATTTTTTGGACAGGAAAATTCGAACAACACCGATAAGATCGAAGGAAGAATTAAAAAAAACGATTAATTGAAGAATGGAAACGTATACCGCTAAGTTACTTACAAAAAGTTATAGACAATATGCCTAAGCGGTTGCGACACGTAATTAAAGCTAAATGCTATCCAACGAAATATTAATAATTGCTTATGTTAATAATTTTCATGTTTAAATGTTATAGTTCGTCAAGCGTCCGAATATTTTTGCGACGATAAATTTCGACATAATTTAGTTCACTGTTTGATACTAAGGAAAGTATGTGCAACAAACAAAGAAAATTTATGTTATTACAAACTACAATGAATATTCTGTTATATTATAAAACAATAACTCCAAATTTACTAATGAAAACGATCGAAACTAGCAATAATTTTTTGAATAGCACAATGTCCGAATATTAATAGGAATCACTGTATCTGTCCGAAATGGTTATCATTGCAGAAAACTTAAATTTTGGATTTTATTTCAGCACCGCCCGCTAAAGCAAAGTGTTGCCGCCCGTGAGAGAGAAACGTGAATTGCAGCGCCGGCGTGAATGTGTTAAATAAAATTTATTCTCCAGAGTTTGGCAATGCAACCAATCTCCGCAAATCTGATCGGATTCAAGTCCCTCAATTCGTGATCGATACGACAAAGTGCAACAGGCTACTTCTCTTCTTATTATCCGTACTATTGTTTATTTACGGAACATTGTAGAATCCTCTGAACGAGAACACTGACACCGGATTCTACGTCGTGGGTGTTTCTGACAACGGCGAATGCGACAGACGCTCGCGTACAATGTCCAGTTCCCTCGTGGAACGTACGAACACAGTCCGCGACTTTAACGCAGTTGGCAGTCGTTTACTCTGTTCGGTACAAATAGCGCATAGCAACGTCACAGAATGCTGGCAAGTGCAGATAGCACTCGCATACGCTGCAGGATCCTTGCAAGCGCATGTAGCACTGCAACAGGTAACGGGATTTCAGCGAATGTAATTGACAGTCGTTTACGCTGCAAGACGCAATCGTGTACAGGTAGCATTCGCCTACATGTCGGGATGTTGATAGTTGCAAGTAGCACTCGTCAACGGTGGAGGCAGTCGTCAGTGTTAAGACGCAGCGCCGGCGGTCTTACCACAATGTGGCAGGCAACAGGTAGCCAACGCGCTGTCATCAAATGGAGGTTGCGTAATAGCGACGAGTAGCGTAACATCAACGACAAATCAGCCAAGATAAGCAAAGTATTTTTCGACACATAATTCTGGGACGTCGTACTGAGGCAGGACATGTCATTGCAGGATAGTAGAGCGTGGGATCGGAACACCCAGACTATATACGTACTGTTGTGCCGTGAAAAAGGAAAGTGTTAAGTTGCGACAGCACCTTAAGAATATTTTTAATTAACGAAGACGTGTATGGCACGGGCTCCGACGTTCCGCTATTTTTGAGGACCCATTCAGCTGAATGCTAGATGTGTCACGTAGTATTTACCAAATTTCGAACGTACATTTATTAGGGTGGTCCTCGGTGGACACGTGCGCGGCCGAGATAACAATTGAGGTGCCATAAACCTCCAGATGTGCAACACCGGATATTAGCGAGCGCGCGACCATCCTCGGAACAGTACCTGGGACGTATCGTCTTGGAGAAAATTCGATGCTAGACTCACCCCACCAGTGCAGGGTGGGCGGCAAATTAAGAAACCAATCATGGTTTACATAGATCTTTGTACGTGCTCATTGGTGGTGGATGTTTCCACTCCATCAATGAGCACTAGTATAAATATTTGTGCATTGCGACGTTCGCGCTGCTGTTTTTACGCTCACGCGATAAGCGCTGTTTGATTTCTACCACGCGTTACGACGCTGGTTTGCTATACTATACGAATCATTTTACTAAGTTTAAAGGCAACATTGTAACATAGTGTAACGGGTCTAGTCAGGAGTGTATATATTAATATTAAAATCTACAAGTGCAACTACAATTCGTGTACCAGTCATTCTGATTAGCGCCATCTTTTTTATTTCTCACTTCACCTTACAAGTGCGGTGAGACGGACGTTAGACTATGGCTCGCTATCGCTGCCGAGCCTTGTCACGACGCCGAACAGAAAGGGTGGGAGTCTCTCGAGAAATAACCCTTTGCGGTCGGTGTCCCCGTAGCCGGGACATTTTTAAACCGTCACAGAAATCTGTATCCCCGTAGCGGAAACCTTCGAAAATCGCAACAATGGTAAAACACTCTGTTGAATTTGGAATCATATTAGGTGCAGAAAGTGTGCAGTATTTATATAGTTTTTGGGTACAGCTAGCGCACCAATCAGCGTCGATTATGCCTTCTTGGAGTTGTAGCAGTCGTCGTGCTTAGTCTCAAAGTGTTGCTTATGGGGGAAGTTTCAGCGGTTTATAGCGGAAAAGGGGTACAAGCGTTTCAGCTCGAGTTATACCCAGTGTCTAAACAGATTTTATTGTCTGTAAATCTAAATATTGTTACGACGTAACCCTGTTTTCCCCAAGATCTTATATATTAGGTCAATCGGAAAGTTCTGTCCATCTAGCGTCGAGTAGCCGTAGCTCGAACTGTGGGTAACTATAACTTCTAAAGTAAGGCTAACTTTTTAGTTTGAACATCTGTTAATAAAACTCAGTACACAACAATTTACGCTTGCATCAATAACTTCGTTTTTTTCTACATTGAAGATGTCGGAATTTGAGCCGACAAAGCGTCATTTGCGCAAAGTGTTAGTCTTTTGTTTCAATTGGAAGAAAACGGCAGCTGAAGCTCATCGAATGATTGTAGACGTTTATGGCGATAATGCTGTTTCCGATAAAACATGTAGAGAGTGGTTCCGACGTTTTAAAAATGGTGATTTTTCTTTGGACAAAGAGCGTTCTGGACGGCCACGAGTATTCGAAGACAAAGAATTGCAGACATTGGTGGATGAAGATCCATGTCAAACGCAAAAACAAATTGCAGAAGCGTTAAATTGTGCTCAATCTGTCGTTTCCGACCGTTTAAAAGCCTTAGGGAAGGTCTACAAGGAAGGAAAGTGGGTCCCATATGAACTCAAGCCAAGAGACATTGAAAGGCGGAAAACCGTCTGCGAAATTTTGCTTGCTAGGCAACAAAGAAAGGGGTTTCTCCATCGTCTCATCACTGGGGATGAAAAATGGATTTATTTTGACAATCCTAAACGTCGAAAAACCATTTGTGATCCTGGCCAACCCTCAACATCGACGCCAAAGCGGAATATCCACGGAAAAAAGGCTTCACTCTGCATTTGATGGGATCAGGAAGGTGTGGTATACTATGAACTGCTAAAAACTGGTCAAACAGTCACAGGAGATCTCTACCGACAACAAATTATCCGTTTTAGTCGAGCATTGCACGAAAAACGACCACAATATGAAATGAGACAGCGTAAGGTGATTCTGCTGCATGACAATGCTCGGCCTCACATCTCAAAAATTGTCAAGGAAACGATAGGAGCACTTCGCTGGGAAGTGCTACCACATGCGGCTTATTCACCAGACTGTGCCCCATCTGACTACCACTTGTTTCTGTCGATGGCACACGCACTTGCTGAAGAACTATTTAATTCGTACGAAGATCTCGAAAAATGGATCTCCGCCTGGATAACCTCCAAAGATGAATCATTCTTTCGACGCGGAATTCGCTTGCTGCCCGAAAGATGGGAAAAAGTCATCGCTAACGATGGACAATATTTTTATTAACGTACTTTTTCATTTTCTTTCATGAATAAAGCTACACTTTTTGTTAAAAAACGGATGGAACTTTCCGATTTACCTAATATATTCGATATGAATTTCCCAGTTAGAAATTAAAAGAGAACGGTGTGGAGATATTTGTGGATACAGTATCGAAAAGGCATGATCTACGAATAAATGTTAGAAGTAATATACAAGATTCGAAAGAGAAGGTATAGTTCAAGGGTTAGCGATGAGAGGGGCGGAGAGGACCGATAGCTAACCGATCTGACTACACTTGCATTCTTCTGCATTTCGCAAGAAATGTTTGTCTTAACCAACTCCAAGTCGGTGAAATTATAAGATTATAGCATATTGACGAGTTAATCGTGTACAACATGTGTAGTTTTTACGATTGTCTTGGAAACCAAGGCCGAGAGACAGGTACATGTGTGAGGGAAAGTTGTTCGAAATGACGTCCTTGGCAACGTGTGTCAAGGCCAAGGTCATTGTAGCTGAATCCGCTAAACGTAAAATTTACCAAAAAAATTATCAGCTACTCTCTAAAACGAACCATTTCGAACGCAAAAATATTTTTCAAACGAAGCCTTGTAGTTTTTATGAAAAATATTTCTTAATCCGCCGATTCTTGAAACGTGACGTCTACATTTTTAATACTTCTAGTTTCGCAAGCCTCTGTGCCAAGTACCCAGTGAGTTGTATCTGATATCGCGGAAACGCGATTTCCAAATGGAATTGAGTAGTGTAAAAGATTAGTATCAGAATATTATCGTCTTACTTTGTTCGGCCGGTTGAAACGATTCGAATGGTAATACCCAACAATTTCACAATATCGTCGTAAATACCATTGGCAGATAAAAAAAAAACAGTGAACTGGAACGACATCGAATCGTCGAGATCAGCATTGAATACGCGTTTGAATACACCTTTCACGGTTATCCGACGCGCAGGTAGTGCTTCTTCAGGCCTCCGTCCGTTTCTTTATCGATAACTCTACATACGCATACAGCTGCATTAAATTGTAGGCGGCGCGGAAGTGCTGATAAGACTGATATCGCGCATGAGGCGTCCATAAATGGCGCGTAAAAGTATGAATGGAACATTCTTCTTCCACCGATAAAACGACGAGAAAATGTCTTGTGCTCCTTTATAGTCTCGTTCGAAATCGCGGTTACGCGATTTCGAGGGCGTTACGAGCCTAGATTGGATTACGATTGGACTCGCCAAGAAGTCCGTTTTATAAGCGAAATTATATTTCAATGAGCACCTATTACCCGCAACTTTCTTCGGCTAATGTTCGATTGTGCTGCGGTTAGCCATCGTGATCGATATTAATTTCTTTATATTTCATAACCACGATCGCTGCATTAACAACATTTTTGTAGTCCCATTTTCACTTGTGACGCCTTCGGCTCTCGCGCACCAAACAGCAGTTTCTCAAACTTTTTTTTCTGGAACGGTTCACGTTCAATTAGAATGGCTTTTAGTATGCTTTTATAGGGTGTCTAATGTATTATTCAGTAATTTTTTCAGCTAAAATTAAAACAAAATTTCTGTACAATAACTTTCATCTTAACGTAGCTTAACTGTACTGTAACTTTGACTTCTTTAGAACTTCTGGATCATTTAGTTTTAAATTATATACCTAAAGGCACCTTAGAAAATTTATATAGAATTATAAGAACGTCCTAACATTATACTTTGCAATCTGAATATAACTGTACCATTGAACACGTTATGCGCCACGCCGATTTTGCCTTATTTAGGTACATTTATTAATTTATTAATAGAACGTAATTTGTTAAGTTTCATATCGTATTTTATACTGTCAGTCACCGCCGATTGTCGCTGTCTGGATGGGAAGTTTAGCTAAACTTTACTTAAGTAAACGCTAAACATTATTTAACTAATAGCTAGATTTTCCGTCCAGACTGCCGTCAGTCACCGGTGACTGACATGGCGTTTAACGTGTTAACCAGTTAACTGTGATTGACGAGTATATTCGTCATGGAGAAGTGGCACGATTTTGTGTATTGACGAGTATACTCGTCATGCGTATAAAGTAGTGACCATTGACTATTTAAATTGTAATTTTTGAGAAAAACAAAACATATTCTCAAATTTCAAGATGTTTAGAATATTTTGAGGCCATGGCGGAATAAAACAAGCAAATAAAAAATATAAATAATTTGAGATGAACTCATGCGTCCCTGTGTGCACCGGCTGAAACAGCTTACCAGTTCGCATAACAAATTTATTTATGTGCAATGATAACGTTTTTTAGATGTTAGCCTAAAAGGGCCAAAGGCAAAATTCAAAAAGTTGATTTATAATAAGGTTCCTTCAGGTATGGTCAGTATGTATAATATTTAGTTTTTATTGCGTTTTTAGTTTAATATGTATGTAATATATGTGTATTGTAACCAAATAAGTAAATATTAATAATGAAATTGTCAATTTTATGAAATAAATCAATCTTTTTGATCCAATATCTTACCAGCACAACTTACTCTGTGATTGACGAGTATACTCGTCATGGCTCGATTTTGGCGACACAAAACGGTGCACGCTCTCAAACGAGGGCGCCACAGTTAACTGGTTAAGGGTTATGAAACTTTCTCAATTTTGTAGTGTCACATGAAAAATAATTCTTTAAATCCATTTACTTTGTGCATAGAAATTACTTTATTTATCATTTACTTTCATACTTGCAAAATAAATAGTAAACTTAGAGCATTTTGATGATGGCCTGTACGGGAAAGTCCTTCCTTAATGGAATTAATATCGATCTAGCAAATTAACCTTTAAAAGTTTCGAACATTGTTAATAAATGAAAATATATTTTTCCAATGCGAAACGTTTCAAGAAAACCTGTTTGACACCAAACCTATCAAGCATTAAAATTGCTTTCTGAATATTATCCTTCAACAATGACAAGATTTAATTTATTTAGATTTTACTGCAATATACAATCAAACAAAGAATTTTACAACTCTGAAATAAATTAAAACCTTTGCAAAGTTTAAGTATTCGGACACTGTTTAAATCTAAATAACTTTCTTAGAGGTTCTACGGTACTTACTGCACCACCACTATACTTACAGGTTCTACTGTATCACGATATTGTGCGATCGCATAATCGCGTAATTGCGATTTTCACTACTTTCGATGGCATGCAGCTCGCGAGTACTTCCATCGATTTCACTGAATCTGTCTGCGCGTGGCTCAAATAAAAAATATTTAAAAACCGCCTTCTCCATTTGCCATCTAATTCATATCAATTGCAACTTTTTCAAAATTCTTTCGCACATCATTTAGCAAATCGATGCATCTAACTGTTCAAGAAAAGTCACGACGTTCGGTCCGAATACTTTCGTGAGCCACTGTAGCTCCTAAAAACAATCTTTTCCTGTAAAATCAATTTTTGTTACTTATCATTATCCGTATCACAAGTTTGTCGATAGCGAAATAATCCAACCATGCCAGGGAACGCTAATAAATAACAAAAGTTGATTTCACCAGAAAAAAATTGCTTTTACAAACTGTATCGATACTAAAACCTACCACGGCAAGTTAAATGGCCCTTCTAGATATTTTGTTTCACAATTATTTACAACTCCTTAGTTAAGGAATTAAAATGTACACTAAAACCTACCACGGCGAGTTAAATAGCCCTTGCAGATGTTTTATATCACAATTATTTACAACTGCTTGGTTACGGAGTTAAAATAACTTCGAGCGTAAAGGGTTGACATCAGGGTAAGCAACGACCATTTCTATTCTCAAGGGTAAATACAGTCGGTGTGGAAAGTACTCGTACAGCGACCAATTTCAAATAAAACTGTGTGCCTAAACTTCAGTTATAAATTTCAAACGAAAAAAATGATTAATAAATATCCTTGGGTACTTGTAAAAAGATTTCGTGAAAAGTATTCGTACGTCTTTCATTTCTTGCGCTTACTTGAGATATAAACATAATATGAACTTCTGAATGTGACGAATAACAACAAAGATGATTAGTTTGTGCAGAGTATTAATAGAAGCAAATTTGAAATTTGTAATATACTAAGGTGGAGTGGGGTAAGTGCACCCCAGTTTTTAGTAAGTTTGACTTTCAACTCAAATATTTTGAATTTGTTTTATAATAATTTAACATTTATTGATATCAACGAATACTTGAGTTAATACTCTTTAATTAACATTGGCAATAATGCCAATTCCACTTGTATATTTTAATTTTTTAAGAAAATTGTAAAAAATTGCAACAACTGTGCACTTTCCCAGAAAATGGGGCAAGTGCACAATCGACAGTTAAAATCTATTTGATGCCTTATATTGTATGCGACGAGGCAAGAACATAACTATTGATATGTCTGCTACAAAATGCTTTTTACCGCATTCAAATATGTTGTTTCGTTTTGGAGTAAAGCAAATAAATAATATAAATAAATAAATACAAAGGAATTAGTAAAATAAGATAGAGTAGATTACTACATATTAGGTATTGCAATTTGGCTCATATTATATTAATAAGAGTCCGTTTATGCACTTACCCCACTCTACCTTACTACATGGGTCGTAAAAGGTGCGAAACAACGGAAGAAGAGCGAAAAATTATTATTCGATTACACAATCAATGTAAATCATTTAGTGAAATTTCTTCCACAGTGAATAGAGCAAGGTCTACTAATCAAAGTATTATAATAAGTTTGTTTCAATAAAAGTTCTGTAATTTGAATGATTTTCCACATTTTGTGATTTCCTTTCGGAGATTCGTCTACACATCGAGATTACCTGCTGCACAAAATATAAAATTAAGAAATATCGCAGCATTTCGCTAACAATGTTGATTGACGTTATCAGTTTGGCGGTTCTCCGTGTGTCGATGCACTGGATGACGAAGAATAATTACCATCGAAGATTAATAGCGAATGAAATCTAAATTCCGAGGAAGTTTCACTGCATCTAGATCTCGTTTAGTCGTTTCAATGAGCGAGCAAGTGCAGCCGAAACGATGTTGTGATCTTCGAATAGATTGTTCAATTAGCGAAGCGAGAGATGTAACGCGAGCGTTAAGCCGCAGTAGATATCCGTTTGCTCGTGTCGTAAAAGCAGAATCGATATGAAATAAAGAAGCAGGCGTGCACCGAGTACGCGTATCGTTGTAAAAGTCGTTATATAAGATCGTTCAAGCATGAAACTTTGAACCAGTCTACAGGCGTGCGGAGGAAACGCCGCGAATTCTAACGATGACACTTGGTCGTTTCGTAACTCCGCTGCGCGCAGATCCGAGGTGTCAGATAAGCTTTCAAGACTGAAACTTTCGCTGTCCACTGGTCACGGCACGCGTAACGAGACGCGACAGAGTTAATTATTGTTTCAATTATTGCTGGAACCGGCGGACGTTCGGACTTGTCCGGGGCGTGCTCTAAAAGCGCGATATACGCGTATAATAATTCACTTAATACGTCTACATTTGTGCAAAAACCGTGGCGAAACAAACAAAAACCGCAGTTTGTAACGAATCGCCTGAAACTCGGGAAAAGTTAATCGAACGCCGCAGCTGTCCAGTGTTCTAACTTTTATGGTAGTCGATCTCATCGGATGACGCGGAAACAAATCAAAATGATTGTTATGTTTTTATTCAACAAAAACTTGCGTTAGGTTACGTTATTAAAAAGCGTTACATATATATTAAAATATATATTATATTATATTATATATATTTTAATATATATATATATATATATATATATTACAATAATATTAATATATTAATATCGAGAAAATAATAGTAATTGATATGTGAGGGTCAATTTTTCGTATTGAAGAAATTTACACTTCGCTTTTTCTTTGATTCGGGCAAATAGGGGTGAATGACATCAATTGATGTTTAAAAAGTAATAAAGTTGACAAGTACTTAAATTGCAAAACAGGGGTAAATTGTTAATATTTGAAATACGTAGTCCGTGGATTGACAAGGCCTCGTAGTACCAAATGCAACTATTAAAGATCAAATGAATTGACATATACATCCAGCAGATGGCACGTGTTTCCGAAAATATATCAAGCTTTATATGTTCCCTTTTACCCTTTTGATTCAATAATAAATTCATGTATTTTAGTCAAAATCGTGCGCACTATTCGTATTCACAATTCATACATCGGATGTTGAGCTATTTAGCATTATCGCGAACACTTGGCGCCGTCTGGTTATCGGGGGATACGAGTCCAGCCGATTGGATCGTTGCAAGATAAATTGTTTTGCATGATGCATTTGTTAATAACCGGGGTATTTTCGTTTGGCGGAACGATAGAAGCAATTTTTCTCTGACAAGGTTGAACCGTGCGAGACACGCAGCTAGTTAACGCAACGTTGATTGCGATACGCGGCGCGCATGCAACGACACGTTTCTCGCTTTATGTACAAGCGACATAAACTCAATGTGGCTCGGCTTCTTCCATCCACGAGCGAGTGGTCGCTCGTGATCTTTTATGAAAGCATAATGCAGCGGATCCACCTCGGGATACTTCACAGTCATTACGAGCGATTCCGTTCCTTTTATCTCGCTCTATGTCCCACCACCGTTGAACCTTTCCCTCTCCGTCTTTTCCCTTGATTATTCGCGGTTCGCACGGCGGAATCGTAAATCGCGAAACCGGCTTAACGAGCGGTGGACAACGAGTCGTGAAACGGCCAAGGCGAACCTCGAGGCACGGGCAAACGCGCTTGCCGATCACCGATCGGCTCTACCGATTATAATTGCGCGAGACAAGGGTGAAATCCTTCGGGCACCTACTTACACTCTCCGACTCGAGATTTCAGAGATCCTTCCCAATGAACGCCTCCGAGTCCTTTCACTTTTTAATCCTCGAAACGCGGACAGTAGATCGACGCGCGAGACCGATATCACGGCCGAACCGATTCCAAGCGAGATTTCGCTTTCCATCGATGCACGGTGGCCCATGCGTATAACATACAGTGACTCGCGAAAGTGTTCGCACACTCTTTGGATCTAAATAATATTTAACACTATAACTGCCGAACGAACAACCTCAAAAATCTCACAAAATTAAAGTGATTTATTTAACACTAAACCTACCATGCGCGGTCAAATGACCGTTTTTGAAATTTCGTTTAGAATTTTTCGTATACAACGTTACTATATCACCATGTAGTTTATTGACTTTTCCTATAATATACATACAATCCATTTTTCAATTTTCACAACTTTCTTTATTGTTTACTTTCCGAAAAAAATTTATAGCATGTCTAGTCTACCACGAACGGCCATTTGATCATTTGAAAAATTCATGTTATTTACGACTATATTCTTCGGAAATCGCACTCCTGAAATTATTTTACGAGTCTGCAATATAATTGTGGATCTACAGTGTAGACAAACGCGCGATTGGAACAAATGCATAGCATTCTTTATACGACAGTACGGTCTTGCGATCCGAACATAGAGCATCAAAATTTCACAGTATAATAGAAATTATTACGTGGTATAAGTGATAGTTTCGACAAAGTCAACAGAGCCAACAATATTTTGTGGTATGGTTTACAATTGTTTCTTTTTTTATTTCTGGTCTCAATGTTTTTGCCCTGTTTGATTTATATTTTTATATTTTAGTTTTTACTTTATCATTTGTATATTCATCCCCAAAAATGTCAAGACATTCGAAGAATATCAATTTATTAGACAAAATAAGTAATATCGACGAGGATTGTTCGGAAGATGACCAAGAAGTTTCCGATATTAATAATGATACAGCAGAAAATAATTGTGACTTATTTGATAGCGATACGGACGAAGAGAATATTTTGAATATACGAAGAGGACAAAACAGAAAGAGATTTATACATAGTTAGTTCCGAAAGCGAAAATGAGGAAGAGATTGAAACTGCTAAGAACAGAACTGTTTGGCAAAAAATAAAGGAAGGGTCTAATCGCGGAAGAGCACCGATTTATAATATTTTCAAGGAAATATCAGGACCGACAGGATACGCTAAACGAAATATTATAAAGGGCAGAGTTGAGTCAGCATTTTCCTTGATTATTGATCATAATATGATTAAACATGTAAGAAAATATACGGAATTAGAGGCATTTCGAGTGTTGAAAACGAAATGGAATTTATCTATTGTAAAATTATGTGCATTTATTGGACTTCTATATGCACTCGGCGCATATAAGGCTAAAAATATGGATGTATCATATTTATGGAACACGAAATGGGGTCCTCTACAACTATGAGCCGAAATGACTTCGCAGAAATCATGAGATTTATTCGGTTTGACAACAAAAGTCAACGAAGCCAACGCTTACAAAACGATAAGTTCACTTTGATCTCTGAAGTTTGGTACAAATTTATCGAAAACAGTCAAAACTGTTATAAACCAGGAGCATATCTTGCTATAGATGAACAATTGTTTCCTACAAAAACACGTTGTAGATTTACTCAATACATGCCCAACAAACCGGACAAATTTGGCATAAAATTCTGGTTAGTTTCCGATGGAAGTAGTAAGTATATAGTAAACGGCTTTCCATATTTGGGAAAAGATGAAGGGAGAGAATCATCGGTTCCTCTTGGGGAGTTTGTAACTTTGAAATTAGCAGAATCATATACGGGCCATGGGAGAAATATAACAGCTGACAATTTTGTTACAAGCGCGTCATTAGCAAGTAAACTTCTACCGAAAAAAACTACGCTTGTTGAAACTATCCGCAGAAATAAAAGAGAGCTACCAAAAGTAGCAAGACAGGCAAAGGATAATATGACACTCTTCTCAACAATATTATACAAATCGAATGATTTTATTCTTGCAATTTATAAAGCTAAACCCAATAAAAAAGTATTGATACTTAGTTCAATGCATTCATCTGTTGAAATTGAAAAAAGTGACACCTGTATACCAGAGACAATTAGATTTTACAATAGCACAAAATTCGGTGTAGATGTAACCGATCAAATGGCCAGAAAACATAGTGTAAAATCTAAATGTCGAAGATGGCCTTTACAGGTATTTTTCAATATCTTAGATTTAGCCGGGATAAATGCATGGATTTTATATAAAGAAACGACGGGTGAAGAAATATCGAGGCAAGAATTTTTATTTCAATTGGCAGAAGAGCTTGGGACCGAATATCAGAAGGAGAGACAGCTAAGCAAAGAATATTCATCAAAAACAAGAATAAACACAGCTATAGATTCTTCTGGACGGAAATCTTATCAAATAAGATATTGTAAAGTCAGTAAGACTAACAAAATTTATATAAAATGTAAAAAAATACGTATGTGGAAAATGTGCAATACAAAATGCTGTAATTTGTAAAAAATGTGCTGAAAATGCATAAAGGTAAATAAAACTTTCTAAATAGAAAAGCGGGGAGCGGGTTTTTATTGCAGCACCAGAAAAATATTTTGTTTACTATCCAATTGGCTAAAATGTCTTTCTATGTTAAGATACATATGTTTTTTTGAAGCGGTCATTTGACCGCTCATGGTAGGATTAGGTATACATGAAATGTCGGTAGGTTTAGTGTTAATAAAGCAACGATTGAAAACTTAAAATGTACGAGACGTAGTTATCCTTCAACCTTCTTGCATTATCCAGATCTCAACTGAATTTAGTTCAACGATTATATTAACGCACAAATTGCTCTCTAAACATTAACGAATAACTTTGTCACCCATATATAGTTGACGTGGCAATCAAAGTGTTAAATTTTATTTTAAATCTAAATCTAAATTTCTAATCCTTAGAACTCCAATGGCTTCTCTGAGGCGACACTAAAAATTGACATACCATTATTCAACACAACTATTGTATTACTTTGTTTTAAGAAATCGATCAAAATTGAAATGTTCTGTACACGAATAATAGTAATAAATTTTGTATGTACAAAAGAAACTTAACCATGGAGAATCCAACTATTCTAGGTAAAAAGATTGTCTCGATTTTGGAATTATAATTGCTTGGAATGCAAAGGGTTAAATGTAAATCCATATTTTCAAATGTAAATCTAAATTTTTTAAGATTGGATCAAACGTCTTGACTTTGAGTAATTAGATGCATCGATTTAATACATGACGTACGAAAAGGACTTTGGAAAAATTGCGATTGGTATAGATTACATGACAAATACAAAAAGGAACTTTTTAAATATTTTTTATTTGAGCCACGTATTAAACATTTTAAAGACTTGTCGATTTATAATAGCTATACACGTGCAGAAAAATCCATTGAAATCAAGCTTCATGCCATCGAAAATGGTGGAAATCGCATTTTTTTACGATTCTTGGTCAGTTTCTGCTTAAACTCCACGAATTCTTACATCTCTTTACGTGTATCGTCTTTTTCTATGTCGATTGATATCAATGACGAATTTTAAATTTTTATTATGAGTTGAAATAAAAATGTTTGTGAATTTAATGTAATTGCTACTAATTAGAATTATTTTGAAACTATTTTTGCATATCATTTAGTAAATAAATGGTTCTAGTTGTTTCAGAAAAGTCAAGTTGTTTGGTTCAATTTTTAAAACGTTATTTAATTTTAAAGAGTATCCGAATACTTTTGTGGGCCACTGTGAATGGAATTACCGTATATCAGAGATTATGTCACAAATTTTAATGAATCTCTCAACAGTAACCGAAATTTTTATTGTGAACCAACAAGTCATCCCCACTAACGTCATGTAATAACTTCATTTGATATTTCATTATAAAAGAAGATTTCTAAGTTTCGTTTTGTTAGAGCATATTTCTTGAAAATCCTTATAATCGACTATCGGACGGTAAGATGTTTATCGAAAAATTTTATAAAAATATTTAATAAAATAGATTAACGTCGAATTTTTTCATAAGATAGTGCTTGATCGAGGTAGATTGTAGATTAGATTAGATTGTAGATAGTTCAAGCCGATATTTTGTTAAATAGTCAAGTTCAAGTCTTTTGAAATATTGTGCTGATGTAACATTGTCAACTTTTATATAAACCTTTAAAGGACGCTTTGAAATAATCACTGTTTCAATTAAATTATATTTACATTTAGTATTTAGATTAAATTCGAATACATTAAACAATTAATATTATTATCATCTTACTTTTTTAAACTGTCCAAATTATAGGAACGATATCCAACATTTAATTTATCGTGAAAGTGGCAGTGCCGCTTTTCAATTAACATTTCATTTTATAATTACCTGGACATCTCATTATCATGAATTCAAATTAATATTATACGAATGTTTATAGATGCTTATATGATCATCGGGGATCGATTGGCCGGGGTGTGGTCGGTCGGGAAGTGAAAGTATCGTCGTGACAATAAAGACTGTACGTTATTATGCCTACCATCTTTTACGAAACCATTGTCGACGGACGAAAGTTACGTTGGAAAAAATTTCTGAGGTTGTAAACTTCTTTCGAATCGTACATCGTTGGCGTGCGCCATTTTTATTCGAAATCGTGATATTTATGCTCGGTAAACTATCCTTGGTACACGAATGTAAGAACTCATACGTCAGAACTTTTTGAGAAATCTTTGCGAAACACCGTTGTAAATAATTATTAGACACCTACATACTGTCAGCGAATCACAAACTACTTAATTATAACACGGAAATCATTTTTAATTGTACCAAATATGAAAAAAATCCTGAAAAATTAAAATAACACATTCAAAACATCACCAATTTAATTTTTCAATTTTTCTCTTCACATTTGACACAATAAAAAAAATATATATATCAAAATTTGAACAAATTGCTGGTTCATTTGACATCAGTACGTTTTCTAAACATTTTCTTATTCCACAAAATTCAATCGTTACGAGATATTTGATTTCTTTTGATTCATGCTATAACTATATTCATATGAATTAAAATGCTACTTCGTCTTTTTGTTTCGCACCAAGAGTACAAGGCTTTTTTTCACAAACGATTACAAGTTTAACTATTTTAATTTTAAAAAATTGTATGATATTGTGAACTATTAAAACTGATGCGACTCTACTCAATCTTATGCTAACACTTTTTAAATGTGTAATTATTAATAATATTAAAATTTGTTCCTACCGTTAAATAGCTTGATAGATCGATGGGGATGAATATTAGATATAATTTAAATGAATTTCATTGGATAACGTTATTAAACGATGACAGTGAATAGAATTTTCTCAGAAGATGATACGTCATCGTTAACGATTGTTATTTTCACTTTCATGGGCGGGATCATCGTTTCATGAAAATTTGTCAAGCGCACCCACTCTCTCTCTCTCTCTCTCTCTCTCTCTCTCTCTCTCTCTCTCTA
>CM052093.1:4055473-4068192 GCA_028453745.1 Agapostemon virescens | reverse complement strand
GCCGCAGTTCGAAAATTTTATACAAAATATGGTGAAAATAGTGTTTTAACCTCGTCAACTGTGAAAAGATTAATTGAAAAATTAAGGGAGACTAGATCAGTTGGAGACGCTAAACACACCGGTCGTCCAAAAACAATTCGTTCAAATGTCAATATCGAAGCAGTGTGTGAGAGTGTTGATGAAAACCCAGGAACATCAATTCGGCGTCGTGGACAAGAATTGCAAATTTCAAGAAGCTCTCTGCAGCGTACACTCACAAAAGATCTGTGTCTCCAGGTTTACAAAATTCAATTAATACAACAACTGAAGCCTAATGACCATGAACAGCGAAGAGACTTCGTGGAATGGATTATTGAACATCAACAAGTGGATGCTAATTTTTCGAGCAAAGTCATCCTAAGCGATGAAGCACATTTTCACCTTGATGGCTTTGTTAATCGTCAAAATTGCCGTGTTTGGGGTTCAGAGAACCCACATGTGATTGTCGAACAACAAATGCACCCACAACGTGTCACTGTTGGGTGCGGATTTTGGGCTGGAGGCATCATTGGACCATACTTTTTTGAAAATGAGGCTGGTCAAGCAGTAACTGTTACTGGTGCTCGATATCGCGACATGATAACACTGTTCTTTCTGCCGAAATTGGATGTTGACGTTTTGCCGAAATTGGATGCTGCAACGAAGATGACTTCGTTTTCCAATTTTCAATCCGACCTAATATTTCGTTTAAAAACTAAGTGCTTTTATAACAAAATTCCATATTTGTTTGTGTTACATTCAATTATTGTCCCTAGATTAAATTAATCAATCGTTGTTGAAATGAAGTAAACAAGATACTCGATTCTTTTTAAATTAACCATATTTGTGAATATTCGGTAACATTGAGCGCAAAAAGAAAATGGTAATGGCGCTTGAGATTCTACATCACTATGCTTGTATCTAAGAAATTTGTAAAAATTTAATCATTGTAATAACGGGTAATATTACGAAACCCCATATGCATAAAATGAAGTGAATCATATGAAATAAAAATGGCGTAGGTCTGAAGAAACGCCTTGGTTTTCGAATTAATAAAGGTTCGAGTACAAAGGGTTAACATAGCTTGTCTATGGTTAAACTACTTGGGTACTGGTCCGTGCTATCTCATGACTCTTGTAGTGTTCACATACGCCGCTTGGTGTAGCACTCTATCTGAAGCACCAAAACCCCCAGTGTGGAATTCTTATTCTATGCAGAATTAAGATAAAATCCTTTTGAAGTATGCAAGTCTGATTGGTAATTAAGTACACTTTTTGTAATAACATTGTTTTCTTATTGATATATAGAAGACGATATCTATGTATCTATCTAATAACGAAGACGATATCTATGTTTGATATCTATTGGCAAACAGACGGAAATCGAAGTTTTCAAGTAACATTGTATGTATTCTTCATTTATTTATTAATGTCCACTCGATATAACTTAATGCTTTAAATGCCGGGTTTATATAGAATTATTTTTCCAGATTTAAAAATGAATTTTTATCTTAATAGATTTAGTCTACCAAATTTAGTTAACATTAACGAAACATTACATTTCGTTAATATAACGAAAGAATGTCGTAAAAGTACTTGATATCATATATATTTACTTCTCATATGTTATTACATTGATTGACATTATTTTTGTACATTTTTTATATAGTTGGTTCTACTCAATTTTAACAAACATAGAAAATGGACCAAAGGATTACTGAATGTTTAATACTGTCGTTATTTTTATTTGTTGATTTATTCTATTTTACTTGAAAAAATATAAAAAATGTTATCGTATTACATAGAGTAAAATGTAGTTACATTTGTTTAGTTCTTAATATATATTCATTTTCACTAAGAATTGTACTACTATTTCTTACTTATACCGATCAATAATTTCCTAGAAATATTGGGGTACTGGAGTATTTAAAATTTGTATAAAAAATTTAATACATATACATGCATTCTGGTTGTTTAAAGCAACCAGTTACAAAAATATTTTGCTACATATATTTATTAACAGACGTTTTAAAAACCCTGAATTTTGGACGGATGTTTTCTTAGACCGATATCAGTCTTCTGTAATAAAATGATTGTCCCAGATCTTCGTGATATGGGACTAATTGTACATTAATGACACTTAGCATCGTACATATTGAAATAAATAATAGTAAGCAATTCAAACATGGCAGATAATCGTGTTTTTGCTTAACTTATATTACTGTAAATAATGCTGTCAATCAGGCTATCCTTTATAAAAATATATAAAATAAAATCTAATAAATTCATTTCTAATGACATTGTATCTTACTTTGGTGCCAATCAATGTACTCCGTGTCTCAAAAGTACTTAACATTGACCATACCATGACATGTCAAATGACCGATTTTATAGTTTTATTTTATTATTACTGAAATTAAAAGGATGCTTTCAGTAGGAATTACTTAATAAATTTTTTCATTCAAACACACATCTAGTCTAATAATTTTGATAGAATAAAATGTACCAGTCACAATTGGTGCTCGGTACGGTCAGTGTTAAGTGAATTCTTAAGGGTATAGAAGCTCGATATTCGGAGATTGCAACTTCTCAAATATTTTGTACATAGAGAGAACAACCAGCCAACAATATACCTATAAATTAAATTGAAAAAATGTAAAAATACATTGCTACAGTGTTCCAGGTTTTAATGGTTAAACTTTGTCAATATATGTTACGAATCTAATTCATATATAGCTTAGATCTTTGTTTAACAATTAAATCCAAGACATCCTGTACATTATCTCATGCTTACATTATACGCCATCCAAAGCCAGAGACACATTGCGGCAAATGTTGCTTCAAGCTAGAAAGATTAATACCAATGTATTAATACGCCAATTCCTGAATTGTTTTTACAATTCATTCAAAAACCTACATAGATATAATATCCTCCTACGAGCCAAAGTCCAAAAACTAGTTGGAAGAGACATGCGACGAACCACAATATAAGCCAAGGCAGTAACCAGCCTCGTATTCTTTCCCTTATTCCATGTACCGTTAACATTGCCGATATAATGAGAATGACGAAATAAAATATGAAGAATCCTCCGACAACTTGCATTGCTAAAAAATGATATGAATAAAAATATACTGTTACATATATATGCACTATGACTTACATCCTCTAACATCAGCTTCGAATAAAGGATTATAAAGTTGTGACGAATCTCCTCCTTGTAGTTGATAAGACACTAATGTAATCAGTATTATACATATTGCCTGAAAAGAAAAAATTTCATTAAACTCTATAAGAAATAATGATCATAGAAAATCAATTTGTTATAAACTTAACATAAAGAAAGTACAACTGATGTACAAATACATACAATTGTGTAAAAGGCAATGGCTTTGCATCCTGTTTCGATATTATTAGTCCAAATAAATGGTGACCAACAGGATTCCAGAACTGCCATTTTTATGCTGTAAAAAAATGTGTATATTTTTTACAGTTGCTTCAAAGTACGAATTATAAAACTAGTATACAACACCCACTTGTCATTAGTACATTAAATGGTTGGGCGTCGACACACAACAGGTCTGCCAACTACGAATATAGTGAGTTCTAGCGTTGAAACTTAAACGAAAACAAGAAATTCTATATAATATGTAAATTACAAATTAATGTACGTAGAAGTGTGTCTATTACGTTACATTCGACAGTAACATTCACACTATCAAATTTATAAGAATTGAAGACGTTAAAATTAACGAAGACAAATACTGCAATTGTGAAAGAAATTTGTCCAGAAATTATGAATCAGTTCTACGACAGATATTATTATGAAATTATGCAATCATTATTGAGTTAAATATTTTGCATAATTATATGTGGGATTTTTAATATAGTGATAGAATATTGTACAAGGTAGGCTGCGGACAAATGGACTAGTTTGTCATCTAAATTCAAACAATGATAAATGAAATTGAAACAATGAGACTATTTAATAATAGTTGGAAGAAAATTATTTGAAGCCAGTTCTGCTTCACGAGATCTTTGCGACTTGGTCACCTATAATTAAACTTCTTATCCATTTAGAAAATACTTTACGGATAACATGCAGTGCCATGCACGCGTCGGTAAGCTTACGGTTAATGGCGACGTGTTGCCAGCTAAATCCCCACCAGTTTGTAAGCGGGTCACGATGCCGGCTGTTTCAAACAACAGATGTGCTTACCTTCCACGATTTACTGTTTCTTAAATTATCATCTTTCTTAGCGATGACGGTTTATCATGACAACTAATTCAATCCAAAATCCTCCAACATCGAATTTGATTTTATGAATTATTGAATATACATACGTAAACACACAGGCAATAACATTGTCCAAAAGATATAAACATTATTATCTACATTTTTAATTTGGTATAGCATCTAGAAAATTGTATAATATACAAAATGTAAATTTAATAGTTTAGATAGTAAAAAAATTAAATACAATGATATCTATCATCGAGTTCAATCCTATTAAATATTGTATTCTAGGTTTTATCGAATATTTAAATTTATTGTAAGAGACAAGATCTAACTAAAAATTTCGTTTCTACTTTACCATTTTAATGAATAAAAAACATAATTTTTGCATTATTCTAAAGTTTGTATGAATGTATAAGATGTGCAATCCGTTTATGACGATTGATTGAATGTTGCTGAGGGACTTCTAAAAAATATTGCACTTTTTGTATGTAATAAACATGGATGTTAGCAGGCAACGATCGAAGTCGATAGTGGAAAAATATACCTTGACGACGTAGGGCTAAAAATATTGCTTTTAACATTCGCGTATTAGCAAGAGGCAAGCATTGTCGGTGATTAACCCGTAGAAAATGTAGTTCAATGGTTTCGAATTACCTGGTTGCGGTTTCCGCGGCGAGCAGCCATTTTGGTGCCGCAAAAGAAAACAAACCGCCTGAAACCAGATAAGATCTGCGACTGATAATGCAGTCATAAAGAAAAACGAGCCCCGTTGAATGCATTCAATGTTCACTCACTTAGAATTATACCTGTATATAAGGATAGGGATCTCCAATTTAATTGCACGTACACCGATACTTATAGTTCCGGAACTCATGAAACAATGAAGTTATAAGCGTGATAACTATGTCCATGGAAGAATCCGTTAACTTTCTAAACCCACACACACAGACTTACCGTAATCTCGACCAGGGAAACACGACAAAAAAAATGGCAATCCAGGCAATCTAATTGAAAGCAACGCATTTGTTCTAAATGTTAGGTGAATCTTCCGATAGAAACTTACGGTTGGAATGCCAGGATTCTGCTATACGATCAAATGGAACCCAGCGCAATCTATTTGATGGTTTTAAATTCCTATAGTCATCGAACACAATAGCGCACTTTGTAATGGATGTACCATTCTCCGGGACAATAAAATTGTAGGTTATCGCCATAATATGCTCACCGTTTTCGTCGGGGGAATGTTTAGACTACGTAATACAGACTCAATTGAATTCGTGCAATAACTCAGTGAAGGAAATGGCGCGAGACGGTGAAATGAATATGTATATAATTATTGTACAATTAGCAATGTATTTTTAAAACTAGTTGAGGTACAATTAATCCTTTATGTAAACACAATCTATTGAATAAGTACGACACGAATAGATTGTGGATTTGTAGACAAATTAAATAGTTTGCAAGTTGAACTTAAAAAATAAAACCTTAAGTATACAAATATGTCTCAGATAATGTAACCATATTCTGAAACTCTTCTAAAATAGTTACAGTTTTGTTTTTCATTCACTCATTTTTGTTGTAAATGCACAAAATTCACAGGTAAAATCACTTATAGTAAAGATAATATGTATAATGTATAAATTGGATATACAAATATCTTTTGATCCTGCTATTGTGCTTTCGAAAGAAGAAAAATTCTGGCCTACTATACAGAATAAAATAAGAAACCACGAATTCTCTTTGTAGTAGGACACCGATCTTAGGGCAGCAGATGCGTTTCGTAGTCCCAACCTGGCTAGTCCAAAAGCTATAAATATGTGAGTATGAATGTGTGGAACTCCTCTCAATACCTCGGACCATCAAAATCGTCTGTCTTGCTCCAGTACACCGTTTCCCTCTGTCCATTTCTAAGATAGTCTGCCACCATGTTGACAGTTTCAGAGAGCGATCGTAAAGTATGGTTCACACTTGCATACTCGCATGTTCAAATGGAATGATGTATGATTTTCACCGTCGTATGGAATTTATCAACTGTTACTTAATTCTTTACACGATGATAAAGTATGATTGCTGTTTTTTGTTCGAAGAAGTAGCAAATTAAAATTATATTATGGTTTCTAATCTTCGTTGATGCATGTCTTCTACTGTGAAATAATTATATTTGCGAAATTTCAAGGTACTTCGAGATGTAAGACTGTGATTGATTTCATTTCTGTGAAGTGTAAATGTATTTTATTGGCTTGTACCTATGAATTAGCCTTAAACCGAATCTTAATTTAGGCCTCGCTTGAAAGCAGCAGTTTTCATTCTTGAAAACGTATTTCTATCTCGTGAATGGGGAAGACTCGTGATGTTGTCGTTACATAGTTTAACCCTTAGCACTCCAATGGCTCCTCTGAGGTAACATTAAAAATTGACAGAATATTATTCAAAACAATTTTTACATTACAATATTTGTATTTAAGAAGCTAGTCAAAAGTGAAGTGTTGCACGTACGTTATTAGTAACGTAGACTGGAATTATTCTAGAACAAAAAATGTCTCGAGTTAGGAATTAACCCTTTGCACTATAACAACGAGTCAGACTCGTGATAATGATTTTGAAAGGAATCAAATAAAAACATACATAATTTATTTCTTTTAAACAAAAATAGAGTTCTATTTTTTTGTTATCAATATATAGACACTGGAGAATACGTAGACATAAAATAAATATAAATTCTTTTCTTTTTATCCGAAATTATGAACGTGGAAAATATTTTTCGTACGGTAACAGTAAAATAAATCGTAGTGCAAGGGATTAAAATTGCTTGGAGTGCAAAGGGTTAATAGAAACAGCAACTCAGATATATTTTTTAGGACTATTTGACGCAATGGTTTGTCTATTATTATATAAAAATAGAATAATTGGGCTATAATCTATTTTGAGAGTACACTACATAAAATAATAATAATAATAATAATAATAATAAAAAACAGATTGTGAATTTTTGTACAAAATCGTTTGTAGGAACCGAGTAGGGATTTATCTCTGTCTTCACCATGAAATAGTAAGAGAAGTGCATTGGTATTCTTTTTATATGATCTTTTTACTGTTTGGAATTACAGCTACCCATATTAGTCATACATATAGTAACTCGTAGGACTGAATATTATAAAACGATTTTTTTACATATCCAGAAATTATGAAGAACTATTGAAAAGAAAAAAATACTAGCTCGGAACTACGAATTATTGATCACAAATAGGATCACGTGTACGTAGTTTTCTAGAAAGAAAGTTCGTGCGATCAAATTTCATAAAATAATGACTCTAAGAAAGTATTTGCGTAATTGTTTATGATGACGCATAATAATGCACTATAACCATTAACGATTGCGTGAGCATTTAAAAATTACGAATTTAGAAGAGCATTTAGAAATTAAGAATTTATGACAGAACTTTTTAACCCTTAAGTGGACCATCCTGACTGCCATTGCTTATTCAAATTTATATGTCTTCAATGTTGCGGCACAAAAATAATTTTCATTTACCATTCCATAATTGAGTTGTAGTATTTTTAAAGGCCATATTGAACACTCGCTTAACAGTTTAGCAAAGAATTTAGTTAAGACATGATTGATTTGAGGAATAGTTTTTTTCGTAAAATACCGTTCAAGCGTATTGAATATATTTATTCGTAACTCTAACAATTATTAATACTTACTCAACTACTTACTCCAATTGTTTAAACAATTAAAAAGATTTTAACACGAGTGTATTATCGTATGTTTAATAAAGTTATTAAAATAAGAAGAAATTGTTCATTTTATATAATTTTCATTTTACAGCAACATCCACAGTTTAATAATCACAACATTAAGAAGCCGACAGTGACCAAGGAATCAATGAAACTTCAAATACTCGAAAGAAAAGTATCATATTTTACGCTAAATGTATATGAATAAAAGCAACGGAACACTATAAATGATTATTAAAGTCGAATATATGCGGTGTTCTTATTATGGGATCCACGAAATACAGTTCCAGAATAATATACAAAATGTGCAGTATAATTTCATATTTCCACTAAATCGTGATTGGTTAACCGCAATGTTTATCAAAAAGGAGGTTGTAGAATTCAAAAAATGATTCGTATTCCTCGCTGAATCTGCTCGTGCGCCGAGCTATCACAGTTATCAGAAACACGATATAGCGAAGACTTCCTTCACGCAGACGACTACAAACCTATCCGCTTCGACTCTATCCATTTAATATCAGAACATAAATGTTTCCCAATATTTAGGGAATTAAAGGAACTGAAATTACAAGGAATTTAATAAACTATCAAAAATATTCCTTAAACGAAGCACGGAGGGGATCATAACGCAAAACACGGTTCAAGTTGAAACAACAGAACCTTCCCGCCAAATCGACATCCTTAAGAAAAAAAGAATTCCAAAGAGTCAAACTAGCAGGGACAAACAAAAATATCGCAATCCACCAAATGCATCGACAACTCTTCCATCGATTTCGGAATTCCTACAATTGTTATTGGATCGTCTCCACTCCACAAAGTCAGCATCACGAATGATCGCAGGGTCTGAGGAAACGATGGAAAACATAGGCTGTCCGAAAAGCATTTACAGCACGAACACAGGAATTCTGAGTTCGATGGAACACGCGTCTAGAGTTAAGAGAAAGGCGCTATACGGCCCCCCTCTAGTGAGATTGGGGCCCGTTCGGGTCTCTGTTGCACACTCTCTCGCGACGTCGAAGGTTTCCTTGGCACCGGTTCGCGCCGTCGGGTCCGGCTCGGCTCGTGCACAGCGCCATGGTCTCTCGTGTCGAATCGGGCCAGCTTCGTGGTGCCCAGCTGGGTCCGGACGCCTATTTGTCGGTCTCGTCGTCGGAGTTTTACGCGGCCCATCACCGAACCAGCACCGGATAATCCGTTCTCGATCGGTGTGTGTCATCTCGCCGTGGAAACGGCGTGTCTCTCGGAGTGATCTGATGTAACCCCCTTCTCTCTCTCTCTCTCTCTCTCTCTCTCTCTCTCTCTCTCTCTCTCTTTCTCTCTCTCTCTCTCTCTTTCTCTCTCTGTCTCTCTCCGTCGTGAAACCGCATCGGCCGTGTGTGGATCGCCTCGATTAGACCAGAACGGTTGAGCGTCGCCGAGCGGTCCCAACGTCTGGATCCGTAGAGCGAACTTGGTCGCTTCGATGCAGTCTGCATCTTCTCGCGCGCGCGTGTCCACGATCCGATCCGCCGATCACGCGGCTGCTAATTAAACCTGCTGGACGCTATCGAACCGCATCCGGAACCTGTGGAAGCCCGAATTCGGGTACTCGAATGGTGGAAATACGCGGGCCCGCGCGGATCATCCGTCGAGAACAGGATTTATGAGCAAGCGGATCGTCATGTGCAGTGAATTTCGCCGGGTTTCGTAGCGTACTGACACCGTACCTTGAAGCTCCCGTGACTCAGTGTTCGGTCAACCTTGTGCTAATTTTCGTCTGGACGGGATAGCTTGGATCAGCGGCGTCTCGGAGGTCGACTATCTGTCAAAGGTGGTACGTTTGTCAACGGCAAGTCTCGCTGTTTACGGAGTAGGAAAGCTCGCGATCACGAAGGAGAAAGCTAAGATATTCTGTTTGGTGGTTGCCGCGACACGCTCCGTTCCGCGCTTTCATGCGTGTGTAATTAATCAATTAATCATTCCGAGGAGAGACGGGCCCGATTTTCTCGAACTGGTTTCAAGTAGTTGTTGGTTATTTAGCGTGTTTAACGCGCTACTGTTGCGGAACACAATTCCGCGTATAACTGCGGAGGAGATTAATGTTTCCATTGCGAACGGGGCTCGGGCACGCCGAGTAAATCAAAGCGTTCACGGTGTCGTTTCTCGTGAACTGATAAAGTGATATGTGCACTCGCGGGGCAGATTAAGATAAAAGTATGGAGCTCGCGAAAAGAAAAATATTTATATTTCATAGTTGAACGTCGTCGGTGTTGTTGGTAGGCGTTCGCCAGCTATCAACGTTCCCCGGGAATAATTCCTGATCAATTAACGCTCAAAAAATCGATCGCTCACGTTCGCGAAAAAGTTTTCGAGTGAAAGTGCTTTCGTTTGGTCGCCGGTGCCGCGGCGCATTCCTCGCGTTTCATTCCAAATGCATTCGTGATTAATTAAGACCGGAGAAATGTGGTCTGTGGCACTAGAACGATCCTGAAGAGCGACTCTCGAGCGATACGCGACTCTTGATGCAGAAGCGGATCCGTTATTTACCAATCTAGTCAAATTGACTTTTGATCGCTGCTTACCGAAAAGCGATCCACAAACGACGCTGGGATAGAATTCGGTAGTTGTTATCGATGCGAACGAAATCATGAGAAATATAATATTACGATAATATTATCTCCGCCTCTATAAGGCCCAGCAGTAGGCGAATTCTCTAATCTTGGCAAGCAAGGATTTTCGGTAAATCTTTCTGCCGCTATCGAGAGGAAGCAGCGTCGCGGTTTATGAATTCTGTCTGGATCGTTTGAGAGAAAAAGGATCGAGAACAAATCGAGATGGAATAAGCGGACGCAAGTGGAGCGTCTAAATTTGAAGAACGTTCATTATCGTTAAACGTTCTGCCTCGTTGTCGAGTAATGTACGCGATTGAACGAGATCGAGTCAACGATCGTTTCGGAACGACACGCGATGCGGCCAGCTCGAGAATAAGAAAAATTTCTGTTTCGAAGTGCCAAGTGTCAGCGTTGTGTCTTGCGGCTCATGTTTCGCCAAGGTGTCGGTGATAATTCTCTGTGAACGAAGTATCGTTGATTTAACATAGTCCTTGTTATGGATATCCTCACGTCTGCCGAACGGGAATACCTTCTTGTCTGGGATTATCTGGATGGCGTCAATGGAAGCATTTTCAAATCCTCGCAGGAGTAAGTACTTATCGTTGTCGACATTCGCTGTGTAACTTATCGATACAAAATGCGAGACTTCGAATTTTTATCTGCAAATAGATTTTCTTGTGCTACGAATTCACATTGTCTCGAAATGGCGCAGAATTTTGAGTTTCTTTAAAAGTTGAGTTGTAATCTCGTTTACCGGTTGTACGACAGTCTTTGCGTCACTGATTGATATAAACAATACGATTGTGAATTTTTATCTGCGCACACGTTAATTTGTGTTTACTAAAAATCTACATTGTTCTTGAACACAGTAGAATTTTTAGTTTCTTTAAAAACTGAGTTATAAACAGTTTTTGAATATTCTGTTTTAAGCTTACCTAATCTCTTACCGCGCAATTTTTCTCACAGTTACAAAAATTAGAATTTGGTTTTAATCGTTTCCTTTAAGAGAAGTAGATTTATATTTACTCTACATCTATGTCTACTTTAATGCTTAGATATTAGTTATAAAAGAGCATTAACTTGTCGAAATTGTTTTAAAGTTAGTTTGGGGAAATATTATAGACATTTTTGATGGAGCGAGGAAACGAATTTTTATATGCAGTGAACTAATGTGTATGCCATTGGTGTTTGACTCTTATCAGTTAGATGTTGACTAGACAGACAATTGAATAATCTGCGATGATTGTTATCACATTTACACGATGAAAGAATTTTTACTTTCGTTAAAAACACTTGGAAATTTCACTTTTTAGATTTAAGATGGTTTACAATTTTTCTAAAGGCAATTTTAGGTAGATATAACATTTTTTCGTTATTTCTTACAAAATATTAATTAATTTGGTAGAAAACAGATGAAACGAGGATATTTTGAGCACAGAAAGTTATAAACTGAAAACTAGATATAAAACTGCTTCAGAATAAGCAATACATTAGTAAAAGTATGTTCCATTAGTAACTAACATTTTAATATCTTCAAAATTATTATCTTCATATTTTTATTCCATATTTATATATTATAAACTGTATAGGACGTTCAGAATTCAATTATGTTTAACTCCACGTTTACACCAGAGTACAGTAAACTGATTATTACTAAACGACTACAAGAACAATAATTACAAACAAGTTTCAATATAAGTGAATAGTCACATATACAAACTCGTCAGAATAATCTATGAAATATTAGAATTTACATATTGGCGATGTTGCGTAGCAAAATTAATTTCCATTTACAATTAAATAATTGAGTTCTAACATTCTTAAAATCCATGTTCAACAGCCACTTAAATACTTATTGATGATTTTCTTAAAAATTGACGACTGATTTTAGCAATGGGTTTTATATTCAATGAACCTCGCGATTGTTGTTACTTGTTGAGTTGTAACATTTTTAAAGTCCATGTTGGAGTATTATTTATGAATTTAATGAACATTTATTTAAGAATTGAAGACTGATTTTAGCAATGGGGTTACTATTCAATGAACCTCATGATTGTTATTAATTTTTCAGTTGTAGCATTTTTAAAGTCCATGTTGAACAACCACTTAAGAATTTACTGAGGATTTACTTAAAA
>CM052093.1:4010015-4033512 GCA_028453745.1 Agapostemon virescens | reverse complement strand
TTTATTCAGATTGCGACCCTGGCACAAGTTCAATTCGTTTCGGCCAATTGGACTCGGCACTCTGAAAAAGACACCGTTTCCCGTGCGCCAATCGACCGTTTTCTCGAAAGGAATGTATCGGCGCGTGCGAATTTATAACAAATTGCTTACAGTTGCTCTCAAACTCATGTTCTGTAACAAATGGAATTAATATTATACTTACAACAATACCTCTTTTATTAAAGAATATGTTTACATGTTTATAGCAGAACTACCGAACAATAAATCCAACCATATACATTGCTTTGTAATAATAACGGGACTGCATCTATGAAAGCTTCATACAATTCTTATTGTAAGGTATACATCATTAACTCTAGGAAGACTGAAACTTAGTATATACCTATATTGCCCAAAAGCAGTCAAAATGACTGCAATTGTGAAAGAATAACTAATGTGTAAAGAAATTTATTTAAAATTAATTTTTAATATTTTTTTATATTATTTACAGTTATATAACAGGTTATTAGTAAATATTAACAATAAAAAAAATTTACTTCACTTGGAAAAAAAATAATTTGTGCATTATTATTTGTACATTTTATGCAAATAAAAGTGGAAATCTTTTTGTGTACATTTTCCGCAAACATACTTTTGACATTTTTCACATATATTATTTGTTTTGTTGTTGTGGCAAAGTCGTACTTGATAAATTTTGCGTTTGTTAGAAGGGGTTGCATTTCATGATGTTGCAGCTGATCTTTGTGGGTCTCCATGTTCAGGTAAATTTTTCTGTCTTGCAGCTCTGTATTCGGTGGAAAGCTGTTCTGCTAATTCAAACAAGAACTCTTTTCGTTGTATTTGTATTCCTGTTGTTTCTTTGTAAAAGATCCAAGCATTTATAGCAGTTAAACCTAAAATATTGAAAAATATTTGGAGGGGCCATCTACGAGAACTAGCTTTTACTGTATATTTTCTGGCCATTTGATCCGCCATATCAACTCCAAATTTTGTGCTATTTTAAATTGAATAGATTCGGATAACACTTTTTTATTACTTTTATCAATTTTCACAAATTTATGCTCAGGACTTAGAACAGCTACTCTTTTATTTGGTTTGCTTTTATATATTGTAAGAACACAATTCTCAGATTTATACATATAGCAGAGTAGAAAAACGAAGTATGTTATCCTTCGTCTGTGTGGCTGCTTTTGGTAGTTCTTTTTTGTTTCCTCTAATAGTTCCAACTAGAGGTGTTTTTTTGTCCAATAATTTTGTCGCGACTGACATGCTAGTGAAAAAGTTATCGGTCGCAATATTTCTTCCACAGCTTGTATATCAAGAAGCACATGTACTTGTATGTTATCATGTAACGTTAATCGAAAAAAAATGAAAAATGTTATTTCAATACAGAGCTGAATTGGTTATATAAGAAATTTACTCAATTCAATAATAAGAGTCATTTGATTATTTTAAATTTCCCAAGCAGTTAAAACGACTGCTTTTGGGCAATATAAGTATAACATATGTATATACCGGAAATTAAGGAGGGGGGAGGTAACTACAATTATTAATAAACGCATTTATATGTTGTACAAAAAGTCACAAAATTCTAAGAAATTGTATCATTATATACATAATTTTTTTCGAATTGAAATTAAAAAGCAGTCAAAATGACTTCCTTGGGCAATCTAGTGTTAAAGAAGTACATCCGAAAATTTCTGATGAAAACATTTTGTAACTTCAATAATTGCGAAAGAAACAATTAGGGACCAGTCAAAATGACTGGTTTGGTAGTTCTTGTGTTAATAGTCACGTCTCAATCATATTTTTAACCTAATTATATTTGTATAATTGTATTCAGCATAATATTAATTATATTAATAATTATATTATTTATATAATTATTCGGAAAAGAAGAACTGCTGTAATAAAGATGTAGCTCTATATTCGAGTAATTTATATCAACCGAAAAGGCATTTGCAAATAAAGCATTCATTCGTAGAAACTATAAATTTATTATTGCTACGAATAGTAATGCAATTAAAAGTACACTATAATATTTTGCACTGTTATAAAATAATAATGTTCATAAAGTTATGAGATGTTCATGTGTAATTTTTCTGGGTGTTAAAACTAATTAGATCACACATTGTATCCTTTAAGATATTCGTAGGGATCTTCATCCTACGAACTATTATAGTTCTATTATAATAACTATTATATATTGTATACATATTTCAACCGCACATATTATTTTTTTTAGATAGCAACAATAAAAGTGACATAAGTTATCCTCTTTTTTAATAGAATATGATTTTAATAGATTGTGTTAATTGCTGCCACGAAAATAAAAAAATATCTTCAGCAGTACGAACGTGATGGTAGTCCGTAAAAAAATAAATAAAAACTTCGGATTATTTACGAAATGATAAGATGTCTTTACAATTTGGAAATTGCTTTTTACAGCTTTGTTTTCTATCTCGGACCGTGACGGAAATTTGAATAATATTTTTCAATTATGTCATAATATTTTATTTAACGTTTTCATGAGATACAAAACGAATAAAAATTGTAAGAATCGCAGACATAAATCGAAAATTGTAAGAAGATCACTATCTCACTGTAGAAATAATTAGATCATCTTCCTGTCGCTTCCTTCCTTCCGTTTGTAACAACTATTAATAAATTTTACTGTTTGCTTTACAATTTCACTCGACTGTAGAAATTGCTGTTTAATTGTCAGTCTATTAAATTGGTTGAGTTTGGCATAATACTAAGGTTGTAATGTTTGCATACATTGCAAATCATGATTTGTGAACATTTAGTCAAATCGAATTTAATTTTATCGTGAATATCGCTATTGATGACAGTGATACGAAGAAATAATTCACTTGGGGAATTGAGTGTCACTTATGTTGCACGGATGCTATAAGAACGCGACGTGAATTTAAACAGTATTCCAAGGATTTACGATGCTATGAATACCTGATAAACACGTAATAGATAATTGAATTTCTAAAAGAAAAATATTCTTACGACTAAATCGCGGATCTTTAAGCGACATTGAATTTGTAAATTAATTGGAAGACATAATCTATCAAGTGATTGCAAAAATGAAGAAAAATAGATTTTTACGAGAAATACATCCATCCGTAAAACATTTAGAGGTGTTTGTAGAAAATGCTGGTGATTATATAATTGATAAACTTCAGATTTTATGCATTAATGATAAAATTGAAAAAAGTAATACGATTAAGAGAATTTGAAAGTATCGACACATTATTTTCAGTCGATTAAAATGATTAAAGGAAAAAAGAACATTCTATTTTAGAAATAGAAGAATAGAAATAATTTATTAACGATAAATGAATATTTACAATCGTCTAGTACAATTTAATTTTAATAAAATACCGTTGTGTTATTCTTTACGTTGAAATTGGTTGTTCACTCAGCGAAGGTTCGCAATCTTTATTATTATTTCACACGATAAAGTCTTCGCGATAATGCCTACTTACTACGAAGACGCGCGAACCACTCTAACTTCCGATATAGTTAACCTTCAGCACTTGGAAATAGAAGAGACATACGGGAGTATTTATAAACTCTCAATATTTGTATCTATAAAGTCGCAATCGCGGCGATATTTCGGTGAATGCTAGACTTTTGGAGATTTCCACGAAGATCGATTGCATTGTTTGCATTCTACTGCGATTATTCAAAACGCAATATTAATACCTTTTCATGAAAATCAAAATTACATATTTACTTAGATTATTATCGTAATACTTTACGAAAACTAATTTGTTAAACTAACGTAGTGTGAACGCATCTCGAGACTCGTGAGAATGACGTGATTCTAATCTTAATAAGATATCTAGTATCTAGCATCTACATTCTCATAATAAACTTAATAATGAAAGTGCCGATGTTTTTATACAATTTTGCCGACACGAATATTCGAAGGAACTATAAATTATTTTAACATTCGTAGAAAGTTTTACTCGTAATATTGATTTCTTTTCGAACCAGTTTATGCGAGTACCGTTTATTTCTCTAATCCATATTTAAATTGGTTTCTCATTCCATTCATGACAAAAAAGTAAGTTGCATTGCAACATGTTTTGCTCTTCCTTCCTTTATTCATGTTAAGTGCTTTCCTTTCTTGTTCACATTCAGTTAGTGACACCTGAGTACGATGTAACGGTATGATGACGTCGATTTCCGATTAACATGTAACGTATACATATATGCTATGGCCTATGCAGTTAAACTTCCTAACTATTTTCTGTTCCAAGAACAGTCTCAGCAAAATTTCGATTTATATCACTCAAAAGTAATGTAAAAATTAATTTTAAAAATGTTAAAAAATAACCCAATCTACCCGTATGCATAGTTTCATCATCTAACATAATTATTCATTTGTACTATAAGTTCGTTCATTTGCAAACATAAATGTTTCAATTTGAACGATTTAGACGTGACTCATTGAATATAATTTTGATTAATAAAGAAATACTATTAACAAACAATTTTACAATTGAAAATAATTTTTTACTTTGTTACTAAACAGAATGAAGAAAATAATCGAAGGAAGTTATGTTACGACCCGATTATATCATTATCATGCGCGTGAAACGGCAAATGTTAGAATAATAATATTACAAATGATTAAACTGCGGATTTTATGCATTTATTGGACCATTTTCCGTTTGTTAAACTTTTTGAAAGATCAACATATGGACCGTTTATTTTGAAAGTGGTGCAAGTCCATTTCTGAGAATGTTTGTACTAATTTATCAATATGTAATTTGATTATATAAATTCCTTTTAGGCGAATTTAACTAAAATAATATATATTTCCAAGCTGCAAATGGATTTATACCACATTCATAATTAGTCAATTGTAAATATCATTTCATTTCAATTTTGAAATAACAAATATCACTTAAAATATATTTCATATTAATCCAATTTTGTTTATAAATAATAACAATAAATAAAATAGAATTAGTATTTTTTATTTTGAACGTTAATTATATTTATATATTGTTAAACTTAACACAAGATATTGGTATTATTAATTATTTATGCTCTTCATGTGGCAGTGTTTTGAAATATTCATGATGCACAGGAGGTATATAAGGTAATAGCTGCTGCATATCCTTATATTTTTCGTATGTAATAGGCCTGGCATCGTGATACAAAGGTGCCAGGGTGATTTTTTCAAATTTTAGCGGTGTTCCCCGACATGTAGGTGATAAATTAAGAGTCTCAAATTCTGTGTCCTCCATTGATGTTTTATATGAAATAGTATACGGTGCACTTTTGCAAAATCTCATCCAACATATTTGCAACCAATTTACTTTTTCTCCATTAGTGTTTCTTCTTATCTGTTTTTTAATTGAGTTTTGTAGATTTTTGTTGAAACGAAATTCTCTCGTTTCATTTCGTGTAAAATAAATTTATTATGTTGTCTACATTGATTTATAACGTCATAATAATCCTGTGGCGTGTACAGGAAATTCTTTTTTCGTAATGCCATTTTTTCTGTCTATAGAAATTGGACTTACACCACTTTCATAATCAATGGTTACGCAATTTCTTTTACCGGCCAATTTTAAATTGAACAAAGCATAAGCATTTTTTAAGATATTAAATACTAACTAGTTATAAACAAAAAGTTTACACTAAATTAAGCATAAATTACGTCATATCTCATTTTTTTTAAAAAAGGACTTACACCACTTTCAAAATAAACGGTCCATGTTTAAATCTATCCTCCATTTCTTGTTATCGATTTGGAACAAATTTGTTTCGCATAAAAATTCGCAGTTCACAAATAATGTAAAGTAATATGAAACAGCGTTTAGGAGATTGCTGCTAACTTCTACGCGTTCAATTATAAATGAAATACATTCTGATGAAGCATCGAATGACATTCGGTAGCTCAGACTAAATATTGAAGTCCAGAAAATAAAATCGTATCAACAGATTTGATTGAATCAACTCGCATATGCGAAGTCACGCACGCACTTACGCACGCCTAACGATTGCTCAATTCCGCACGGATACCTGCAACGTTCGCGCATTCTCTGACAACTGTTGAGAAGGATTTTATTTATTTACTGTGCGCCGACGCTAGTAAATGAAATTCCCGCAAATTTGCGAGCGAGTTCCATTAAAGTTCATCCGAAACTTATCGCGAGTACACGTCGTGCCGTTACAGAATGCTTTACCGCCATTTTATGGACCGATACAGTCCATAAGGAGCGAAGCAATTGTGCTGGTTGATTTGTGGTCAAAGTGAATCTTAAATTGTGACATAACCTCCGTTCACTCGTTGAAATTTGCTGGTTTCCTTAATAATTTACATAGCAAAGCGTTGCCATCAGTGCAAGAGAAAAATGCAAATGTATTTTTTTTCAGGACATTGCGATATTTCATGTGCAACGAGTTGAGAGTGAAGGAAACCTGAGTAGTGATTTGTGACTGTTACTTTTATAATTCATGAAGCCTTTTCAAAAAATTAGAGAAATATCGTAATTATCCTGGATAAACCACAGTGACTGAATAAATTATTAGAGCTACAATACGACAAATATGTGCATGGACAAATATCTATAGTGCTACTAAACGTATCTTCACAATTTACAAGCATCGATTCTTCGTGAATGAATAATAATAGTACAACATAACTACGGTGTATTTAAATATTGATTGTTGTATTTAGACTGCAAATTTTACGCATTTGTGATATTCTTAATCTATTAAAACTCTGTATAGAAAACTGTTTGAAAAGTTTAATAAAACCTTTATTTTCATAGCGATGCAACAAAACTAGCAATACAATAGAATATATACTGACTACTTTGATATGATTTTCTATAAATTAATATAACGCATGAAAATCCACATTTTAGTTACAACACAAAGTCATTAAGTAGCTCTAACAATTTTATTACTTTCAAGTATAATTTAGTTGGTGGATTGTTATATAAATTCGTTCGTTTGCAAATACGATGTGTTCTAATTTCGACGAAGCTGTGATTCATTTTAATTGCAAAAATTCTATATAAAACAAGTTCATAAAAGAAATTCATGGAGTCTCTTAATATTATGCTGTGTATCGTGACTTTGAATAACATGTAAAATTAATCCGATTAGGAATACATGGATTTATAGATGGCATAAGAATAAAATTGAATAAAAGATTAATAAGTGAATAAAAAGTACTGAACACAATCGACCGAATTAAATTTACGTTTCAATAAAATACATTTTGGTTTATATTCGATTGTACAATGGTGGCATCCGTAAAATGTATAGTTTCAAGAATGTATTCGATTGTAACGATCAACGAATGTTAGGATTGTGCACGTGCTTCATTATGTCTTGCGGTTACCGCAATGTCAACGCGTTGCAGCAGGTGAACTAACAAACTCAAAAATGAGGGGTTTCGTATAACACAAAAGTTAACGAGTGACAAAACAGGACGGTAACAAATCACCCTTCACGTTCTTTATATCAACGGGAGGAAAAAAAATGTCCATCGGTTATTTATACTTAAACGTTCCGGCGTAATTTATATTCGTCTCTGCTAACAAATCGAGTCTGCTGCCCTGACGGCGTATTTACTCTAAATACAATTTAAATTTATCTTGCGCCATAAGGTCCGCCGTAATTCTATAAACTATTGCGGAAAACGCACTGTAATGTGATATACTGTAATAAGGTTACTGCAGAAAGTAGTTCTTTATTGAAGCAAAGACGTCCTTCGTTATAGCTGCGGTAGACTTGAATTATATTATTTGATATAGAAGGTATAGTACTATTCCTGGCAGAAAATATAATCTTGCAGCATTGAGAATATGATGTAGAATCATCGTGCAAATAAAATTCTTATTAATATGAATATTCTTCGAATAGAATACTAGGTTAAATACTGTTTCAGAAACTTTGGTAAATATCTAGAAAAAAGGGCTTCCTCACCGATTTCAACAATCTCGAAATACGTTGTCAAGGTCATCATTCTAAACTTTTTCTGATACCTCTTATGGCCGTTCGACCTTAGTTTTTTTAGATCTCAGCAAAAAAAACTGTTTGGATGACTACAGTAAACTCAGCCTTTTCCCAATAACCGAATTTGTCCTTCATGGCGTCAGAGGGACCCCACTCCTCTTTCTGCGCTCCCTCCCAACAGATCTAATCGAAATCGAAAATAATTCGATTTGGATGATTTTTAAATATGTTATTTGGTGTGCGATTTTCTGAACAACTTTTTATATTTGTAAAAATGCTGTAAGGTTTGAGTTAGACTTCTATGCAGGGGAGGGGGACAGAAAGAGGAGTGGGGTCACTCTCTGTCGTCACGGAGGATAAATCGGTCATTGACAAAAGACGGAGTTTGCCGTACTCATCCTAATAGTTTTTTCGCGAATATCTGAAAAATTAAGGCCGAGAGGCCATAACAGGTATTGGGAAAAGTTTAGAATGACGACCTTGACAACATGTTTCAAGATTATTGAAATCAACGAGGAAGCCTCTTTTCCAGAAGATTGCTAAAACTGTTTCTCACAAATAAAATAGTTTATTTTTAAAAGTGCACGTATGATTTCGAATAAAATATACTTTTTACTATTTGAAATAGTATTTTATATAACTCTGATTCATTGGAGAATCAGTTTCTCATTATAATATATTATTAATAATAAATGATCGAGTGTATATTGTAATTATTATTGTAGTACTTTTCAAGGGAGTACGTTTCTTAATGGTCTTTTATGGTGTCCGTGTGCAGGGTGAAGGGAGGATGAAGAATGCCCCGCGTCGGTGGAGACGGGGGTGGCGGGTCGGAGAAGGCCGGAGGGAGCGGATTCGGAGGATGGCTCGGGGGTGCAGCAAGAGCCATGACTGGGGCTACTGTTGGCGGCGGATACGTCGTTTTGGGGGGCACGAGATACGGTCTACGACTTTCTCAGGTAAGAAACATCTTTATCATTTTCATGTAATTTAACATTGTCCACAATCGGTCGCTTTACGACCCTCTACCCACCAAAAATGCAAATATTTCGTTCAAAATAAGGTAACGTAGAATCATTTGAAATATTCAATTATTTTAGGTAATTTGTTATTTGTATTTTCTTTATGCTATAACAAAATTATTATTATTTAACAATTTGGTGTTTAACGCTTTGACCACCATTTCATCCATATATGGATGACAGAATTATTTGTACGATTTTTAAGTGATTTTTCACGTTGTTCATTGTACCAAATTTTGTGGTGATCCAGAAAATGCAAGAAGGTTGGAGGACTATTCAATTTCATACATATTAGTTTTCTAATTTTTATTTCATTCAATAAGATGTTACATCAGAATGTAACCATCGAATGTTCAAGAATATAGTGTTACATCAAATAAATTATTTTTAAATAATATTTTATTTCGCTAATTGTTTAGTTCGGGGGAATCAGTTTCGATTCAATGAGCCCTATTATATGTTTACAGGATGGTTTATTAAGATTTTAAATTTGAAATTAAAAGATTAAAGAATAAAGAAATTAATTAAAGATTAAAGAAAATTAAAGATTAAAGAAATTAAAAATTAAGATTAGGTATGTTACTCTTTTCATAGTTAACCCTTTGAACTCGCAGCAATTTTAATAGCAAAGTTAAGACACTTCTTTTAACCTACAACACTTTTCTTCTGTGCAATCTTTGTTACATTGTGCACCTAGCATTGAACCTGCTTTCTTACACAACAAGTGCCCGTTTAGAAATTCACAAAATGCGAATGAATTTAATAAAGTGAAAATTGTTTTAAATTGTGGTATGACAATTTTTATTGACGCCTCAGACTCGCCATTCGAGTGCAAAGAGTTAAATGATTAAAATTTAGCTACATTCACATTTCAAACTGTTCCTTGGTACACGAGATAAATAGAATTTTGAATAATACAAATTATTTGATGGAGTAAACGATGTAATACAATTCATTAGAATTTCTATAAAAATTCATTTGAAATTAATTTGAAATAGTCACTTTAGTGGTTCGTGAATTTATCGTTAGGATGGGTAAACTTGTCCATATTGAACACATGACGTCCACACGGCTAAGAATCCGAAGTCCTGTTGGCTGTCGTGATGACCTTCGACGGATTCGCGACAGAGAAGTTTTGTATGAGCAAAATGAAGACGTTGAAAAATCTAAATATAGAGCCGATCGCGCAAATAGAATGCCACCAGTCAGTGACTCGGTCCGATTTTGAGCCATCTCCCCGTTTTCCTTCTTTCTTCCTCTTCCTATTTTTCTGGTTGGTTGTCCTCGCTCAACCGGAATAATATTCTCGTTGACATCATACGCGTACGTAGTGGATATGTGAATCTCGTACGACACACATCGACGAACCAGCAAACCTTTGCCAAGTCTTTCAATCGCAACAAATGACTGCGAATACGTCGACTGATCGGGAGCTGATCATCTCGAACCGATAACCACTCCCGGAATGCCTTTCAATTTCAACCCTTTGCATCGGAAATTGAAATAAATCTTTCGAATTTCTGTGCTTCATTTACAACGACATTCTGTTCGAATTGCTATGCACCGTTTAACCCTTCGTTAGCTTGGGCCCATTCTGATCCAGAATATCAGAATCGTAATATAAGGACTCCATGCTGGGCGATTAAATTAAACGAATAGTTATTACATTAGTTATTACATTAGATATAACAGACATTTAAAAAAAAAATGTTTCAAAATATTAATAAACAATGTTGAGATAAGAAGCGTCTTTCAGTATACAGTCGTTAAATATTTCGGTCGCCTAAGGATTAAAAAAACGTCTATTCTAAGTGTACTAATACTTTGGTTAGCAAAAACCTAGATGGATCAATTAATGCCTTAAGACTTATACAGTGTGTTTCGTCTAAAACAGGACACCTAAATATCTTCACTACCTCTGAAAATACGAAAAATGTTGCTAACGTAATCTAAATGGTTTCAAAAGACGAATCAGATGGAAGAATCGTTTTTTGTAAATTGTAATTTTTTAATCGTTTCTCCAAGGTCACTTGTGTTTTTTTACATATATATATATTCACAGTTTTTGTTGTTGTGTGTTATAGCAAACATTATTGTGCATACATCCATGTTTAATAGGACGACCTTGAAATGACCGTGAACTCTAAAATTTGCTAATTAATGCAGAACTTTCTTTCAGCGACATTTCAGATTTCGACGGTAACAGGAATTGGACCATGAACTTGAATTTGTAAATAATCACATTTATTACTGCAATAAATGTTCGAAATGGTGTCCTTCCGTTGTGATACATTTCGTTAGGCGAAAAACGACAGATTGTAGAGCTCTTTCGATGATTTCAGGTTTCATATCAGCACATGCTGCAATTATTCGTTCCTTCATATTTTCTGACGTCGTGGGCTGCTCTTGATAAACCGTACCCTTTAATGTCCCCCATAACAAAAAATCAAGTGGGGTGAGGTCGGGCGAACGAGCCGGCCATGATACAGGTTCATTGCGTCCCATCCAACGATTTGGGAATTTTTCGTTGAGGACACGTTTTGCAATATGGAAAAGTGTGCTGGACACCCATCGTGTTGATACCATAATACTAGTCGGTCCCTAAATGGTACATCTTCTAATAAACTTGGTAGAATATGTTCTAAAAATTCAGCATACTTCTGCCCAGTTTGCGTACCGTTGATAAAATACGGCCCAATTATCCTATTATTTAGAATACCACACCAGACATTTATGATCCATGATCTCTGCTTATCGAGTTGTCTAAACCATCGTGGATTTTCAACCGACCAATAATGCATGTTCTTGAGGTTCACCTGACCATGATTTGTAAAGGATGCTTCATCCGTAAACAATACTGTTTGGAAAAACATTTCATCAGTTTCATATTTCCGTATACCCCATTGAGAAAAGTGTACGCGGTTTTCAAAGTCTCTTCCATGGAGCTCTTGGTGAAGAGATAATTGGAAAGGATGACATTTTTGTGAATGAAGAATCCGGAATATGCTTGTAACACTAATACCTGTTTCACGTCCAAGTTGCCTTATACTAACATGCGAGTTTTGATTTACTTTTGCGATGATATTGTTCACATTTGCTTCATGAGTAACAGTCTTACGTGTCATACGAATGTTTCTGTTAACACTACCAGTCTCACAAAATGTTTTAACAATACTTGAGTATGCAGAACGTGATGGACAAGAACGTTCTGGAAATCTGTCTTTGTAAATTCGTATTGCTTCTCTTAGACATTCTCGAGCTTCGCCGTAAATTAAAACCATTTGAATTTTCTCCTGTTCTGAATAACGCATTATGGATCGCTTGTCGATACACTGAGAAATCTAGCAGTGAGCAAACTCTTAAATACATATCTCTCTCACTCTCTATGTACGCAGACGAATGATACAATGTGTTTATTTACAAGTTCAAGTTCATAGTCGAATTCCTGTTACCGTTGAAATCTGAAATGTCTCTGAAAGAAAGTTCTGCATTAATTAGCAAATTTTAGAGTTCACGGTCATTTTAAGGTCGTGCTATTAAACGTAGATGTATGCACAATAATGTTTGCTATAACATAGAACAACAAAAACTATGTGTAAAAAACACTAGTGACCTTAGAGAAACGATTAAAAAATTACAATTTACAAAAAACGATCCTTCCGTCCGATTCGTCTTTTGAAACCATTCAGATTACGTTAGCAACATTTTTTGTATTTTCAGAGGTAGTGAAGATATTTAGGTGTCCTGTTTTAGCCGAAACACCCTGTATAATCCTATTAAAAAATAAAGACTTTCACATACCCTTTACGCGTCCTCTTACAAACATACTAATTTCGTAAAATCATTTCCCTCACAAAACAGCGTAACAAATATTTGGGGTTAATTGATCATATTTTTCAAGCCTTGGTAGGTTAAAATGGATTATCCTGTGTATACAGTCTCCTCAATGTTTTTCTCGCGTTATACTGATGAATATCGTATTACGTCGTCTATCGAAAAATATTAAAGTATATCGGGTTATCCAAAATTTAGGATGTTGAATGAGAATATCTGCCAAACGCCATGTTTGTTTCTTGTTAGTTTCTTTTATCTCTAACCTACAACAATAGACAATTTTAACAATGGAGTCGTATACGCTTGAAGAGCGTGTTAAAGTTATTAACATTTATTTTGCAAATCAGTGTTCAATGAAAAATACCCATCGTATGTTATGTGATTTTTTCGACACACGTAATCGTCCATCTGAGCAAACAATTCCAAACAATAAACCAAAATCTGGCAGTACAAAAACAGCTTGTTCGAATGAAAAAATTGTTGCTGACAGCAACAACAACAATTTACGACCCGAAAAACAATATTACAGATGAAACTGGTGAATTAAACGAGCAAATATACCAAAATGTTATCGAAAATTTTGATTTGTGAATTGATGTTTGTAAACAATGTCGTGGTGGTTATTTGACAGATATCGTCTTTCGCACATAATTGTTATAGATGATACCTGATAATTACATAAAAGGAACCAATAAAATTAAGAATAGTATGTTTTTTTTTTGTTTAAAAAATACTTCTAGTCTATTCTGGATAACCCATTATAATTCGCATGCAGACTGTTTTTCAACTACACTGCGTTATCAATGATCTCAGCAGCGTTAAGTAATCAATCCTTTAAGTTCTCCGGGCCACGCAAGTATAGATTTCTCGCGAAAATATTATGATACGGGGCACCGGCATTTTGTTATCTTCCTATTTTATGCATTTCTGCGTAGTATCGTGTTTCCAGGCGCGGAACGTAAAATGCGGTGTCAGAATAAAGATCGAAACAGACGTTTCAGGACGTATCTCGTTATCTCTTGGAGGATTTCGAGAAAGGAGATTAGATGGTTCTACTTTCCAGCATATTCTCTATACACTGTGTTGCATACATAAGAGTCAGAGATCTACTTCAGAGGAGTTTATCTCTAGCTCGTTCGTGGGAAGAAACAGCGTCACCTTACCTCAACGCTATTGTCTCCGTTCGGATCCTCTTTACCACAATCGTTCCACTACAGACTGACAAGGTTTAGTCGTTTGTAAAAACGTGAACAATGATTTACGCGGAGTTGCTGACATTTCAAAATCTCGGTCAGTTTCAGTCGAACGTGATCATCTCTCGCGCTGCAGGTAGCATCTTTGTGGGAAATGATTACAAATGGGTACAAGAGATTATTTACTTTTATTTAGATTGTATGAACGAGTGCGACTCGACGTCGGTTTTGTTGCCAGTTGATTATTATGCCAAAGTAAAATTGTCTAGGCTGACTCTAACAAACAGAAATTAAATGAAAATTAATTATCTTAACATTACGTTTATGAGACGCGTTAAAATCAGGCTTTCAGGGTATCGAGATTTTAAAATTCAAGATTGTAGAAAAATGGCTAAAAATTTTGAATCGACAGATTCTCGTTACTCTTATAAAGTAATATATGTAGAATAGTCTCGTCTAATTCTCCGTAAAACTACTGTTAATCAGTTAAAAATAATGTAACGATAATCTGAAATTTTTCTAATACCTTTACAATTTTATATTTTCCTCATTCACGTTTGTCATAAGCATACAAATTGTTTGCACTCGTTTGTCTAGTGTAACTCCATATTTTTAAATTGATTCATTATGCATTATATTTTGTAATATTAATCTTTTTACTTGGATGAATAATACACATAGTATTGGGTTGTATTTAATACAAGCAGTGAACAAAATTTGTTCAAAATTAGTTCAACTTAAGGAATTGTCTTTTATAGTACGGCTTGAATAAAAAACTCTAAACGACAAAAAGTTATTGGGAATGAAATCGGAAAGAGTGACATAGTCCTCCATAAAACATCAATGAAACATAAAAATTTTGTTATTACTTTTGAAACTGCGTTAGAAATCGGATAAAGTCCAATGTAGTTGACACAATTCACTGAAAAAAATTCAGTACAATCCATGGTCAAATTTGTTCGCAGAATTTCACAATCCCTGATCCATAAAACATTAATGAAACATAAAGGATTTACAATTATTTTTAAAATTGCCTTAAGAATGGAATAAAGTCCAATGTAGTTGACACAATTCACGGAAAAAAACTCAGTGCAATCGATGGTAAAATTCGCTCGCGGAATTTCGTAATTCTTGGTGATGTTTTCACGAAGATGGGCGAGGAATGTGCAGTTTGCGAGTAACAATCTGAATTAGGAAATTTATTTCTCAACGGGACGAGTGCAAGGTGAAATTACCTTGTAGAGGCGAGTTCTACTTCCTACGTTTCGTTTTATGTGCTGCAGCAAAAAGCAGCCTTTGATTCTCTTTATACACGAAGCCACTACATAGGCTTTACGGTCTCATTTGTTCCGCTTCTTTCGTACTGTATCGAACGAGGAAGTAAAAGTTTAAATTGATCTACACACATAAATTGTCCCCTTTTTCTTCGTTGTAACCCGTAAATTAGGAGTAAAGTACTTTGTATGTTGAAATGAGACCATCATCGCTAGATAACTAGATCCCTCTTCCCCGTGCTATTTAAATGGCTCCGACGAAAGTATGCGCGTTCTCCTCTTCGTATCTGGAGAATACAAAATGTCCCTGAAATTAAATAAAAACATTTCGTTCCTATAAAGGTGTTAACTATAACTGTAAGCGGAAATTCCAATTGCGATCCAGCTGTTTCCTTAATCCCTTGACTTGTAACTTCCAGTCAGTTTTGGGTCGAAGATTTCCAACAAAACCTACCAGATGCGAATACCACTCCTTTTTAAAAATTTTAATAAAATTCCTTCCTTTTGTTTCTGATATTTAAAAATCGAAGCAAATGCTGAAATATAATAAATAATATTTTTCTTTGTCTTTTAATATACAGGGTGTCCCGTAACTGGTGCTACAATCGAGCAAGGGATGATTCTACATAAAAAACTGAGTCGAAAATATAGAATAAAATTTTTTGATATAAGGCTTTGTTTTCAAGAAAAATGAGTTTAAAAAATTTTCTAGTGCGCGTGCACTCGGCTTACTTGCGGCATATTTGCGGCTCAACGGATTCCACTGCCTCACGTCTGGATATCTCGGAAATTGCCTTCGTACTTCTAGATATGTTTACAAATATTTTCAGTATAATGATATCACTTCTATCGCTCCTATTCTTTTCTCATCCTTATGAAATTACGCCTCCAATTCTCATTATACTCTCAGAGTACCTTGGCCGCCACGATCTTCGTATTTGTCACCGTTAGATTTTTATTTGTGGGGTCAGGTGAAATCGATTGTGTATCATGATGACATAACGAGCATCGAACAATTACAACAAAAAATTGTGATAGCGTTTGAACACTTAAAGCAACATAATAATTCCACGTTACAAGAGGTTCGAAGGAATTTAATACGAAGAGCACAATTATGTCTCCAACAACGTGGACAGCACTTCCAGCAATTTATGAATTAAACGAATTCCTCAAAGGTAATTCTAACATTGTAACCTCGACCTTCGATTTATTTGATGTACACAAACCTCGAAAACCTTTGCGAAAAAAGGTTGAGGTAACTCAGAATAAAGTCCGTTGAGCCGCAAGTAAGCTGAGTGCACGTGCACTAGATAAATTTACAAACTCATTTTCCTCGAAAACAAAGCCTCGTATCAAAAAATATTATACTATATTTTTGACTCAGTTTTTCATGTAGAATCACCTTCTGCTCGGTTGTACCACCAGTTACGGGGTACCCTGTATATTCATTCCAATCATAGAAGTTCTAGCAATTGTCAATTGAAATAAACTCCTCTAACGAGGTATTTCGACTTTGATTTTATATTTCGGTAGAAAAGGCATGGACGATTGCAATGTATAGTAATCGAATAAATAAAATTGAGGCATTAGTTCTGTAATCTGCTGTTCGACGAAATTTTACACTTCTCGGTAACAAAACATGGTGCTGAATTCTTGGACGAAATTCCAGTAGCATGTCCACACTTGTACAGCTAATTTCTTGCTGATTAGAAAATCGTAATGTGTCGATTCAAATATTCAGCAGTTACTGGGAATCCACTTTTCGAATTCTCTTAGGGTACCAGTTGTTACCCTAACTAGTTAGTCTGTAAATCGTAATCGGAAATTCAAAAACGAACAATTTCTTCCATGTGCAGGTATTTGTTGAACATATACTGTACGATTTGTGTCATCCTTATCGAACTACATCTAAAAACAGTTTTCTATCTTAACACTTTATCGACCGACGATTATTTCAGAATTTTTGTAAGGCCCATTATCCATGACTGAAAACTTTTTAATGGGTCTTTCAACGCTCACAGCAATTTTTATTGCGGATCAACAATGCATCCCCAATAATATTGTCTAATAATGTTGTTACAAATTGGAATGTAAAAATAGAATTTTAAGCTTCATTTTGATACAGCGCTAATTTTGAAAAGCCTATTAATAGGCTTCCGGTCGATAAAGTGTTAACGAAGAAATAACTCGAAAATTACGTTTTACGAATCAGGGAACTCCTAAGAATGGTTTCTTTACAACAAATAACGTCTAGAATAATCTAAAATATGAAATTAGTCCATGTCTGAATAAGTTGACCACTGCGTGACGAAAGTACAAATGCAGAGAGCGTCTTTCCTTTATCAAACACCTTGCAATAGTACTATAGTCTCCTACCAAATAAATAGCTCCAAAATCATAATCTACGAATAGCGTCCAAAGTTAAAAAGTCAACTCTAATAATAAGGGTATGAATTTTGATCGCATCTTTGGACAACACTGCTCGTTAGGACCGTCAACTCCTCCGCGCAAAATCACGGGAAACGTATACCCGGAAGCGAATGCCTGCAGTTTTCACGTGAAACCCACAGCTCGTTTGTTTGCAGGAGAGTCTGCCGCCATCAAGCTCGAGAGAGGAGTCCCAGGAGCGAAGGCAGAAGAGGAACTCTCGGGAGAACGACTTGCGGGAGCGTTTAACGGAGAAATCCCTGGAGAGTCCTGTGATGGACTTGAGCTCGAGCATCGCGGACTGTTGTTGCATCGGTCCGCGATCCCGTCTACCGTTGCCGCGGATCCCGCCGTCGACGATGACGGTGTCAACGGCGGCGTCGTACTCGTCGTCGACGTGTGGTGCGGTCGTCGTCGGAGGAAGTGTAGGTGGAGCTGGAGGTGGCGGTGGAGGAGTAGGTGGTGGACAGACTACTCCGTTTCCTGGGCCTCCCACGTCTTTGAACAGCCGTGCCGTTGCCGGCATGGAACAGCCGGCGACGCTGACGACGCCAACGACGTCGGCGCAACCGTTGGTGAACTCTAATAATAACCAAGGGATGCTGCAAACGTCGGTGGGGAACAGCACTGGCCAGCACCATCCACCACAATCGTCCGCAACTGTAACGGCAGCGGTACCGTCCTCCTCGTCGTCATCCTCCTCGACGTCGTTCAACGCGTCGACGAACGTCCCGACGCTGCAGTCTGTCTCGGTGCCGCGGCAGCTCGCACAGTGGACCAAGCATCAGACCCTGAAGCTGCAGGTATACACCGTAACCAGCGTTCGGAACCTTCGTCGTCCCGTCCACCTAGCTGTCCGATGGACTTGCCAACTCTCGATCTTCTCTTCGATGAGAGATCGATCGCAGAGATCGATGGTCGTCGATCCGTTCGAATTAGAACGTTGTGCCGCGGATTAGGTTCGTCGACGATTCGATGATCGAGTCCGTTAATGGAGGATATTTTTGGTGAGCCGTCCGATGGAGGGACCTCTCTCTCTCCCGTGGCTCGTGGAAAAACTGTTGTGATTTCGTAAGAGTGAGTCGGTTGGTAGGAATTTGGGACGATGTGTCTTCGACCTGGGACGCTTTGTGTCAAAACTTGAGAGGTGGGTTGTAACGTGCTGGTATAGACGTGTTTGTAGGTCTTTTAATGGCTGCGGCCACGGTAAGACGCGTTCTAAGAACATTCGGTGTGAGACGCACTCCGTTCATTTGCTTGTTTCCATCGATATCTCTGCTCACGGAGGTATCGGTTTCGTGATGTATTTCCTTCTACCTTGTATCGGCGGTCTTATCAGAATTCTAGATAAGTACGAGTCTCGACACGTTCGAACCTAAGAATTTCTTCTTCGAAACGCTTCGATCGTCGAATCACAAATTCGAGTTGCGATTTATCACGAAGAGTCGCTGATCCATTTAAATCGGCGGTTCCTAATTTATGACCGAGGAATCTTGACGAGACGGTCGAACGAGACGAAAGAAAAAATGAAAATTGATCGTGAAAAAGTGGCCTAGAGAATCGAAAACTCGTACGCGCGATACGTAGGTGTCTAGTCGAAGAGCGATATTCTATTTCGGTCGTCATCTGTCTTTTCCCTTGCGGCAGGCACGAGGCAGCGCACGTTGCGCAGCACAGTTGATTCAAAAATTGGTCTGGCTACGAGTGCATGATCGTAGGATGCGTCCGAAGTTTACGCGAGTTCGATAAATCGAGAAGAATGGATGAGCGTTGTACCGTTCGGCTGTACCGAACAGGGGGATTCTGCGAAAAGATTTTTGTTTCCGTGAAGAATCGTTGATCAAAGAGGTTGAATTTTTTTTTTTCGTTTATTCAGGAACCAGCAGTGATAGCGGTGGACCGATTGCACAGGTTCCGATGGAGCGGGGGCGGAGGAGGAAGCGGCAAGAAGTCCTCTTCCGCCCCCCGGAGCGACAAGGCCGAGCGCCTTCGAGAGCTCACAGAAAAATTGAAGGGCCCAGCACCGGTGCCACCTCCCAGACGACCCTCGAGGGTACAGGCATCCTCTCCACCACCCAGTGGATATCTACCAACTCCGCAAAATTATCCGCAAGTAAGAACCACGCAACCTAACTCAAAACTAATCAGTCTACTTCCAACAGCTTCTTTAAGTTCTGAGCTTGTATTTTTCTTCCATCTCCAAGAAAACGTATCCTCCGATAATTCTGCATAGTTTTCTAATATGGTAGCTCCCATGGTCTGGCTTAGGTTCTGGCTTAATCATCCTATCTATTATCCAATAGATATTTGCCAACCCCTTAACACTAGAACTACCAAACCAGTCATTTTCACTGGTCCCTAGTTTTGTCTTTCTCAATTATTGAAGTTATAAAAATGTTTTCATCAGAAATTTTCGTATGCACTTCTTTAACCAGTTTATGTGTGTCGCGAAAATCAAGAATTCTAGCCAGAGCGTACAGAGATGCATGGAATCTACGTCAAATTATTTATAATTTTCATTTGTGTGTTTCATTTCGTCTTGACCTCTAAACATTTTAAACATATTAAAATTTACGAATATAATTTAGTTTTCGCCAGAATTACAATTTAAATATCAAATTGTAAAAAAATTTTACGCGTGACGAATATAATCGTCATGACACAAAATTCTGCCACATCTCCATGACAGATATAGTCGTCAAACACACTTAACTGGTTAATGACGTATACCTTATAACAAGTATTCTATAAAGTTTTAATAGATGCAGTCTCGTTATTATTACAAAGCAATGTATATCGTTGAATTTACCGTTCGGTAGTACTAGTGTTAAAATTATTCGTAAGAGCTAGCTAACTTTGACGAAATCGTCTTGGTTCCAATACATCTTTCAATTTTTATAGTTCGGTCTTTCCTATATTCCTAAAGCCTATTTTCCGACAATTTGGCATACAGCCTTCGAATATGTTATCATCTTGGATTTACTGCTACCTCGATTTTAATCCTTTGCACTCTAAGCTGTTTTAACTAGAAAATATAACTAATTCAATATAATTAATTCACCTTATGTATATGAGGGTTTTCACTCGTCATTACGATCGATTAAGTTTTTATCAATTTCGTAGGTATAAAGATAGCGATGTTAAAATTGTTTTAAATAATACTGTGCCAACTTTTCGTGGTGCGTCAAGGGGTTAAGTATACATACAGCCTTCGAACATGATAGTTCTATTATCCCAATCAAAAGTTAATCGTCTTAGATTCGGTGTTCCCTTCAATTTTATGACTTATGTCTGTCTTGAGTCTCTAGGAAAGTTTGTAATCCAACAATTTTGCATAGAACTTTTAAATATGGTAGATTTCATGATCTTCTTCGTTACCCAGTAGACGTGAGATGTCTAATTATTCTAGTTTCAATTTCTTTCTCAACTTTTACTATTTTGTCTTTCTGATAAATCTAAGAAAACATGCCGTCCAATAATTTTACATCGATCCTTTTATTATGACGATGGCTATGCTTCGTTTAGTGAAATTAATTGTTTAAGAGATACGATATCAAAACAGGCTATGTTCAATGTAAACCGGTTTGAGGTATTTATTCGAATTCAGTTTTTGAGTTACATAAATTTGGAAAATATTATATTTATAAAACAATGTATTTTTAATGTTTGAAATATTAATGGTAAATTTGTTTTACTGGATAATGACCCAAGGATATGGCCAGTTCAATTACTTGCAGCAATTTTCAAGTATGTAATACAATTATTATATTACATGAGGTAATTGGAAGTTCTTCGTTTACGAAAAATATTAAGTGATTGATTTGATAGTCTTCACAGAATAAATACGTACGAAATAATATTGCAAACGAGGAAATAATAGTAGATACTATCATCTTCGATTTTTATTTAAATTTGACTAAATCAAATGATGTTATATAATCGTGACGGTGATAAATAAAAATGTGAAGAAATTAAGGAAGGCCAGAAATACCCAGGAAAGTTAAACATCTGTGTTTATACATATTAAATTATTTTGCTGTGCAAACACGTTCTTCTAGAGTGCATGATAAACTGGTATGCTCTGTTTTCCGAAATAAGACACCTGAAATACACTCATAGTCATTCGATCTATCCACTCTTATGTTACAAATCTGGAATAATAAAAATGAAGTGGGCTACTATTATGAATATGAGCGTTGTGTTTCAAGCGTTTTCTTCGGAAAAACAGGCCATGACTGAAACAATGTTAAAATAAAATGAAGACAACGATAACGACGACATTTCTGAATATATTGCGTACGTTCATTCACTCTGAGCATGCGTTTGTTCAACCGTATCCTCGATGCAGTTGTAGTTGTACGGATAACGACATACTTGAGAAAATGAATTCTGAAAAATGTTAACCCTTAGCACTCCGATGGCTCCTCTGAGGCGACATTGAAAATTGGCAGACTATTATTCAAAACAATTTGTATATTACAAATTTTTGTAATTAACAAGTTACTAAAAATTTATGTGTTGCCGTGCGATTAACAGTAACAAATTTGACGTGTATGAAAGGAAATGAACCACGTGCAAGGGAATTATTCTAGGACAGAAAGATGTCTCGAGTTGGGAATTAAAATTTCTTGGAGTGCAAAGAGTTAATTGTACGAACTTTAGTTTCTGCACTCCTAAAACAAATCGGTTAAAACCGTATTTTACGATTCGTCGTAAAGCAACTACGCTGCGTTCATTTATAAACAAATTTTACGTGTAGAAATGAAAATCTTCGATCTGTATAAACAACATTCAGCAATGCGAAAATGTTTATTAGCCATTTAAGATTCAGTATCTTCTTGTTCCTAACGTGTGTCTAATAGTTGGTCGAGATTTACACCTTGTATCAAAGGAATGTATACAAACTTGAATACTTAGTATCTGAAAATACAGAGTCTAATAAAACAAATCGGTTTTTATGGACCATTTTATTACGCTTCTTGGCTACTACTTAAAAATGTTTATAATACCGAACAGATTTATAAAAAATCACACTTTAGTAGTGGACACGTAATAATGTGTGCTAAATACAATTCGTCGAACGCAGTATAAATAGTCGCATGAAAAAGGAATAACACAGAATGAATGAAGTCACTTTCATGAATCCTATGTGTCACGTTGAAGAAGGATAATCAATATATTGAAAAAGCATTGGTTCACGTATTATGAAAAACATATTCAACCTTTATGGAAATATTTAAATTTCTGTACGACGTCGAATAAATCGTAGTCCTTGAGTTTCATCATTTCAGTACGAGTTTTGATAAGCTTACAAATAACAACGTATAACAAATCTCAAAGGAATGTTGATAGTAGGTACTCGCGTACCCAGGTATTGTCACAAGTAGATTAGAAATTGAATGCAACATATGCAAGAAAAGGGAATTCAACAGAACTCCATTTCTCCTATTAATTATTTATATTCTTTGCATGAAAACATATAACAAATCTTAAAGGAGTGTTGAAAGTAGGTACTCACGTACCCAAGTATTGTCACAAGTAGATTAGAAATTGAATGCAACATATGCAAGAAAAGGGAGTTCAACAGAAATCCATTTCTCCTATTAATTATTCATATTCTTTGTATAAAATCATATAACATATCTTAAAGGAGTGTTGAAAGTAGGTACTCGCGTACCCAGGTATTGTCACAAGTAGACTAGAAATTGAATGCAACATATGCAAGAAAAGGGAATTCAACAGAAAT
>CM052093.1:3965799-3982144 GCA_028453745.1 Agapostemon virescens | reverse complement strand
TGTCACGGATCTGTTCTATCGACAAACAATCGAGAGTAGTCTAAGTGTGTGCCTGCCGAACAGATTAGACAGCGAATTCGATAAAGTTAATCCAGATTGTATTTCCCTGTAAATAATTAATAATTCGAGACTAAATAGTTACATATAAACGCAGTATATTATTATAATATACTATAGTAAAATTTTTAGCAATATCTATAACATGAGCCGTTTATTTTGAAAGTGGCCTAAGTCCATTTATCAATTATTTTCGATTACCCGTGGTTACATGTACAACTTAAAGTTATCTATCAATAAAGCATTTAAGGTTACTTATATTCCGAGTAAATACGATAATTCTGGGCACATAAGTTTTCAGAGTTAGTTCAATAATTGAGCTGTTTATTTTGAAAGTGGCCTAAGTCCATTTATACTTAAATTAAGATATTTATCATTGATAATGTCCGAAGGCAGTGATGAAGGTAATTTTAATTAATTAGTATTTAACAAGTTAACCTCAATTTTTGGACAATTGCATTAGTTGAATAATTAGTACGTTTAATTAATGCAGTTAAACAAAATTTATGCAATATACATATTATGTACTTACAATTAAATATAAAACTTAAAATTTAATATTAAATTTTAGAAATTATTTCACCCATGGGGAAGATCAAAACGACAAGACCATTTAATTCAGATAGTGAGAAGAATTAGTAACTAATGATTTAAAAGAAAATCGAAAAGAAAGAGAATTATAGAACAATATTCGTCTTCAGGGGATGAAGATACAGATAACAATGGAGAAAAGATTGATAAAACATACATTCAAAAAGTGCGAAAGATTAAACGGAATTCAAGAAAAAGATATTGTACTCAAACCGGAAATATTGTACCTTCAAAAGTTTTCCAAAACAAAGATTTTCATTGTCGAAAAGCTTGCATAAAAAATTACGAAGAAAAAGAAAGAAAGAATTTTTTTGAGAAGTTTTGATATTTGGGAAATTTTAATAAACAAAATATATTGCTTTACAAAGCTATCGAGCGCAAAACTGTGAAACGAAAACGTCAAAATAACGGGAAAGGTTCGCCAAGAAATTGGAGTTTTAGGTATTTGTTAAATTCTAAAAACGAAAAAGTTACCGTTTGTAAAAAGTTCTTTTTGGATACCTTTCACACACACAACATGTAGATGAGTAGTAAATTGTTTTGTAATTTATGTTTGTAAAAAATGTTTTGAATCGCATAAATTATGTTTTTGAAGTGTTGTAAAGATATGTAAAATAAAGTGAGTATTGTTTTTTTTCAATTTGAAGCATCTTAAATTATGTTGAATGGACTTGGGTTCCTTCAAATTTTATAACTAATCTGGTTGTTAATTTTGAAAGTGGCCTATCTCCATTCTTGGTAAGAAAACGCATATTATTCACTTAATAATTGCCATTATTTTAATAGGAACTACAAATTTAACACCTTTAGATACACTTAAGCAGTATGACTCATTAGTATTCTATACGTATATTTTTAATTGCATTGAAACACAAGCCCTTAAATATCTCAATTTAAGTATAAATGGATTTAGGCCACTTTCAAAATAAAGGGCTCTCATATGGAAAGCGTTTCTCCAATCTCAATAATCGTAAAACAAAAAGAATGAGTAATCTTGAAGGACTGACAAATTAAGCAATTAATAGCCCAAAATATCGTTCATACAACAATAGGATGTACGAAGGGTCTACCATTCTGTAAATTTTTGTTAGCAACGATCCGGAAAAGTTGAAACTCCGGTTGATTGTTGATCAAACTATGGCGTGCTATTACTATACGGGCATGAATCACCCGAAACGAAAACATTTAAGGGTTAACGGACTTGTAAAGATGGCGGTGATTATTCCTCTTGATTTTGGATGAACGTTCCAGCGACGAATGATATAAAATCGATAAAGGATCAGGACAAGCTTCGAGAAAAGCGAGACCCGTCTGTTGATCAAACGCTATCTTTGCCGGAATTCGGCCAAGAAGACGTGCTGTCGATTTGGAGCGTCACCGAGATTTTCGTTCCCGTTCCCACTCTCACACTCCGCTTGTTATTATTGGAATGGTCCACCTCCTCGTGTTGAGAGTGCTGCCAAACTTACCTAACACTCGACGAGGTAATTAGAACTTCCTCTCTCTTTCTCGCGTGGTCCCGCTTCCGATGGCCTTGTGGCAGCCGGCACAAAAACAGCCGAGATACTGTTAAAAATACGACGAACACAGGATCCACCGATGTGTATTTTCTTTTTGTGTACTCGCGGTATTCCGTGATAGACAGTTCGATTAAAAAATTGATGATTCACCCGGTCGAGAAGGTGACGGGAACAAATAGATTCCATCGAAGTTTATTTTATACAGAGTTCCTCCTGGTCTCTTTGCGTGAAAACGCGCGAGGTCTCGATCCGATATTGGAAAGGTCAATTACTTGATTGCTGGAATCAAATGGAAAAATTTCATAGGCTTTTCCCTGGGAAATAAAGAAATTTACGTATATTGAAAATTGCCACTTGCAACGTGGTATTTTTCTGGGACGTCACTGGTATTATTATACGGATAGATAAATAAATCTTTGAAGGCGAATGTCGTCTCCGAAATTGTAAACAATGAATATTTTCAAATAACATCACTTAAATCGAAATATATTTTCCTCCATTTAATTCTTATATACCTATATTAACTTTATTATATTAATTTATTAATATAATATAATTATATTAATTATATTATATTATATTGCACTTTGTTCTTATACTAGCTGTATAAGCTAGTACTAAGAACTCTTGTATAGCTATATTACATATAGCTCTTATATTACATATTGAGTGATATATATTATACATATAATATATGTACTTATACCACTCAAATTGAAACACATCTTTTCCTCCATTTAATTCTTATATATATATCTATATCCCCCCCCCCCCTTTTAAATTGTTTATTTATTTTCGCATCTGCTTAACAGCCATCAGCAATCACTCATAGGATTACATTCTGTAAGATTACATAGGGGTGTAATATATGGTATACAATAATTTCGATAATAGGTTATCTCGCAGGTTATGTTATCTTATGTCATCTTCTAGGTTATGTTGCACACCCTGACTTAAATACTATCGTCTTATTTTACCTAGTTCAAATATTATCATCTTAATCTATATAATTACGATTATTATACTGTATTATTTACATATTAAGTTAGTATGTAATTTTTCTAAGCAATTTGGTTCCTTCTAAATAGGACGTAATTTTTGCTATGTGTTCATAGCTAACCAAGAATTCTATGATGGTATTGGACACTTTTACTTTTTTCCTGATGTAGCTGTACGATGGACAATCTAGTAGGAGGTGTTTAACCCTCCGAATCTTGTGTCGGAGTTTATTTTGATCCATAGTATTAAAATCGTTATTTATTTACGTAGATTCTAGCGACTAGATTGAACGAACAGTCGTTAAATAAGAATCACTGAAAAGGTTAATATATCTGTAAGGAGCACCACTAAAAATATATTTAAAAGAAAAGAAAGATATACCGGTGGATAGTCTTAAACGTCACCGATTATAAAATAAGAAAAATGGTCCGTTTTTGTAGTGTTAAGCTCTGTGTTGCAGGTGTTACGAAGTGCTGCATCAATTTTTAAGAGCGCGTACCCATCAGCTATTTTAGTATGCTCTAACCGTAGTTAAATTAGTACGATTAGGTTTCTTGAAGTTAAAAGTAAGACGAGGTTCATAAGGAATATACTATCTCCAACTTCCTGTAGTGATAAGAGCTTCGAATGGAGCCATTCTTGGTTCCTCTTCAGCCTAATATTTTTTAAGAGTTTCTGAGCATCCTCAAATTGGATTTTAATGTTCTGTATATTTATATTCATCTCGTTATTATTCTCTGGTATTTTAACACTATTTCAGTTACTTTCGCATAGGGAAATATTTTGGTGTCTGTATAGTTCACTTTGTACGTCACTGATTAGGAAATTACAATTAAAGGAACTTTTTATTTCATCGATTATGTTGAGATTGTCGACAGAAATTATATAGAGGTTCTCTTTGTCAATTTTGATTGAAAGTTGAATAGCACAAACGTAGATGATTTTTTTCGATGCGATTCTGCATCAGTTTTCTTCAAATCGTAACAGAAAATCGATGCTGTCCGTAAATCGTAGTTTCCAGGCACAAAATTTGATGTGTTCAACGCTATTAAAACCTATGCTGAAACTTGTATCGTTGTCACTTGAAAATCTTTATCAGATGTCAAAACAAAAAAATGATTTTTTGTCTATAAAATCACAGTTCCAATTTTCCAATATTCAAAATTGCAAGTTTCGTCGTTATTAATTTTAATAAATGTATGAATGAATACTTTGAACTGTTTGGCATTTGATCTCTAGAGTACTCAATAGATTCATTGAGATTGTTAAAAAATAGAAACAGTTATTCTCCCTAAACAGTTAATTATTATACTGCGGGTTTAAGGAATTTATGACACGATTAGGTACAGTGGGGAACAAAAGTATTTGTACACTCTTCAAACCTAAATAACTTTTTTAAGATTGGACCAAACGTCTTGACTTTTCTTGAGCAATTAGTTGCATTGATTTAATAAATGATATACAAAATAAATTTTGTAAATATTGGAATTGATGTGAATTACATAACCAATAAAAAAGTAACTTTTTAAATATTTTTTATTTGAGCCATGCACAAAAAATTTTAAAGACGCATTTGGTAGATCTATGATAGTTATACGCATGCAGAAAAATTCATTAAAATCGATCCACGTACACACGAGCTACGTGCCATCGAAAATGGTGAAAATCGCAATTTTTCACGATTCTTGATCAGTTTCTGCTTAAACTACAGAAATTCTTACATCTTTCTACGCGTGCCATTTTTTCCCGCGTCAATCGATTTCGGTGAGATTTTCAGCACGTGTATAACTAACACAGTTCTGAAAAACGCATATTTTAAATTTTCATTACGAGTTGAAATAAAAATGTTTTAGAAAATGTCTTTTCTACTTTCCCACGTAATTTCTACGAGTTAGAATTATTTCAAAATTATTTTTGCATATCATTTAGTAAATCAATGCTGCTAGTTGCTAAAAACAGTCAAGACGTTTGGTCGAATCTTAAAAAAGTTATTTAGGTTTGAAGAGTGTACGAATACTTTTGTCCCCCACTGTAGATGAAATTTAAAGTAGCAGTAAGACTAAGAGAATTACAGGTCGTCGATACATTATTTTCAATCTATTAACCACTTACTTAGATTGGTATAACGTCTCCTACAAATGATAATAACTTTGGATCAAAAGTAAATTGCACTTCCATTTGTGGTATGACGATTTTACTGTGATGAAACATTTCATGTATTCTTATAACGATTACCGATTGCTATAGAAAATTATTTCCCTTTTAACTAGAGTATCCTGTAGTAATGTCCGAATACTCTCTTATGTGTTCATTAAACTCCATCTTAAGTGGTTAAAATAATTAAAGACGGAAAGAATTGTCCATGTCTTGCTACTTACACAGAAAACTCCTATTTTTCATAAAGCTCGAATTCTTTTAAATTACGATTCTCTAAGTTACATTAGTATGCCAGACTTTTCATTCTCTGAAAACTGAAATAAACACAAGTTGTAACGAGCACTGTAGCTCTAGAACATCGATCTTAAGTGTATCGTAGCGTTCATTTTTTTAAATTCTCGTACGATTTATACATTCTAACAGGGAACAACCATAGAAACCGTAAAAAAGAAATTATTAGTATTATTTCTTCATATTGATGAAAATAAAGATTCGTCAAATGCATTCGATATGTATTACTAAATTGTGGATCTCTATGCAAACTGAGAAATTATTGGCATCGATTGCGAGAAACAGTAACCTCACAGACCTTCCCTTTTTTCTTCAACAATTTTCGTAATTCGAAGAAAATACGACATTTTCAAATGTTGTTAACGCGTTTATTGATTTAACCCCTTGATTACTGCAGACTTTGATACGCATCGGCCGTATCATACGGTAAAAATTGAGTTACGATGTGCGCCGGGATCGGCGAACTTTTGGGTGGAGATGCATTTTTGTGAAAACATATTTCGATATGTCAAAAAACTGAATTTCACTACATTAAAACGAATTATTTATTTCTTTGGACCGAGTGAGCATAAATATTAGGAATTTAATATTAACTTAAAGTATTTCACAAGATATTTTCACAAGCCAAACTATGTCGAGCGCCTATAGGCGCCCTTAGTGTCAGAAACGCTAAATTTCTGAACGCCTATAGGCGCCCACAGTAGCCAAGGGGTTAAATTGCTCCAACTATTAGGTTTGTCGGAAAGTAATTTCGTTTTTATTTTCAATAAAATATTTATTCACTATAAAAAAATCGTCTTTCATTAAAAAAAAAAAGAAAAACGAAATTACTTTCCGAACAACCTAATAGTTTCTGCCATAATCGAATAAACTTCGCCATCTATCAATATCGACGTGTTACGATTGCATTATCTCTGTCATCGAAGAAGAGATTGAGCACATTTCTAGAAATTGAAGGACATTTGAATTTTTCAGTGAATCGAACGAAGGCTCAACCAATAGCGACGTCGAACCGCAGTGAAAACAAGGATGTTCGTGCCAGCACATTGCCACGAAGGCGAGGGGATGTCAGTCCGTTGGTCTCGACGCCGCAGAACAGCCCGAATCGTCAAAGTCCACGAACATCGACGCCGAGCGTCGACAGCGCTGTCGGTTCGGCGGAAGGCCTGGGTGTACCGCAGGCCGGAAATCACGAAGAGATTCGACCTAGAAGCGATGGTTCCGACAGTCTGGCAACCTCCAGTGCTCTCACCAGCCCGGAACCGCCGGTTCCTGAAATTCACGAGCCGAGAGTCGATCTGGTGCAACCGGACGGTCTTCCGATCGAAATCGTCACATCGGAGCCGGTGTTCCCGCTCGTCGAGAACTCGGCGATCGAAGAGACCGTGCAAAAAGGTGAGCAACTTCGTTAAGGTAAATGTCCCAGCGATAGGACGGCCAAGGAAAGAATTTCCAATATACAGGGCGAGGCAGTAACTATTACCACCTACAATAACTCCGAAACTACGATAGTAGCAGACAAGTTTTCAAAACGAAACATGCATGGTTCCTAGGTGGAGTCGCTACAGAGATGCGAAGGTTAACCCCTTGCCCTACGATTTATTTTATGGTAACAGTGACTAGTCGTTCTTCGTCCTCCAAAGAACGACGAAAAGAAAAGAAAATTTTGTAGCTACCACGGACATAGCTATTCTCTAATGACTGTACACGAGCATTAATTATATAAAAGTTTATTTCGATTTATAGAAAATTGAGGACATACATATTCAGAAGATTCCGACATCAAAATGTATAAAGCAAAATATGCTTTTATTTCATCAATATTCGTATCTCTCCAATTGTCTCCATATTTTTTAAATTTGTGAGTTTCATTTTGGAGTATCTGGCTCGCGTAACGATTCGTTTCAGTTACAATAATTTGCCAAGTGTCTTCCGTTAGTATTTCATTTGCCATTTGTAAAACTGCGACACTTTGCCCAAATGGTATATTTATTTTCGAAATTTGTGAATATTTCCAAATTTTAGTTATATTTTCGGTATCCATTCATTAGATATCAGATTAATTTCACAATCTTCATTTATGCATTCTTCCTCGTTATCGGATAAAATTACACGCCGATTTCTAAGTGGAAAAACAACTTTATCGAAGTCACTATATCGCTATCACCGCTATCGTGTTTTCTTTTTCTATTTGTCGAAATAATATCGCTAACTTCACTTTTGCTTTCCATTTCAGAGTATGGGTTAAATATTGACAACTGTACGCTATGCAGTGCAATGATAAACTGTGCTCTGGCAAACAATTCCAGTTTTTGTTTCTGTGACAATCGCATGACGACGTACATACCACGTCGTTGGTGATTCTATGACAAAAGCATTACGACGTACGTGGCACGTCTTTTCAGCGCAAGTGATTAAATGGAATGCTATGTCTTGGTACGTGTTTTCTGACAGCGGTTATTCAGACGAATCCAATGAGGTGCAACATTAAGGTCTTTGAAGGTCAGCAAAGGTCATTTATGATTAAAAAGGGAAATCAGAAAACACGTACCAATACATAGCAATCTATTTAGAAAAAAAACAAAGGTGACCTTTATATCTCTGTAGCGAGTACACCTAGGAAAAAAAGATTAACGCTATATTATAGCCCCTGTTGTCGCATGCATCCTTTGTTTCGAAAACTTTTCTGCTACTATTATAAAGGGTGTCCCAAAATTAACGCAAGGTTTGAATTAAATAGAAAACACAGTTTTTAGTCTTTAGATTGTTATTTTTTCATTGAGTCATAAAGTACATAGGATAGGGTTATTTATGGAATAACACATTGGGCAAATGGCTTCCACGGCTTTGCTGGCACATACGCACTCTTGTCGAAATTTTTCATGACCTTTCTGCACAATTGTGGTTGAATTTCGTTGATGCAGCGTTTAATTTCCTCGTGTAATGCACAGGTGGTTGTGGGCTGGTTGACATAGACCTTTGACTTCAAATAACCTCATAAGAAGAAATGTAATGGTGTTAAATCACACGATCTAGGGGGCCAATTCTGATCACCGAAACGAGAGAGTACGTGATCAGGAAATGTCTCGTGCAGTAATTGAATTGTTTCACTGGCTGTATGGCATGTGGCACCGTATTGTTCAAACCACATATTGCCAACATCAATAACATCCAATTTCGGCAGAAAGAACTGTGTTATCATGTCGCGATATCGAGCACCAGTAACAGTTACTGCTTGACCAGCCTCATTTTCAAAAAGTATGGTCCAATGATGCCTCCAGCCCAAAATCCACACCAAACAGTAACACGTTGTGGGTGCATTTATTGTTCGACAATCACATGTGGGTTCTCCGAACCCCAAACACGGCAATTTTGACTATTAACAAAGTCATCATGGTGAAAATGTGCTTCATCGCTTAGGACGATTTTGCTCGAAAAATCAGCATCCACTTGTTGATGTTCAATAATCCATTCCACGAACTCTCTTCGCTGTTCATGGTCATTAGGCTTCAGTTGTTGTGTTAATTGAATTTTGTAACCATGTAGACACAGATCTTTTGCGAATATACGCTGTAGAGAGCTTCTTGAAATTTGCAATTCTTGTCCACGACGCCGAATTGATGTTCTCGGGTTTTCATCAACACTCTCACGCACTGCTTCGATATTGACATTTGAATGGCTTGTTTTTGGACGACCGGTGTGTTTAGCGTTTCCAACTGATCCAGTCTCCCTGAATTTTTCAATCAATCTTTTCACAGTTGACGAGGTTAAAACACTATTTTTACCATATTTTGTATAAAATTTTCGAACTGCGGCCGCCAAACTTTCATTATTTTCGAAATATTGTTCAATAATGAAAACACGTTGTTGTATCGTGTAACGCTTCGTTTTTACTAACCCTAAACTCTCAGCTGTTAAATTGTTCTTTTTTCAGGGTTGCCAACAATTTACTGCAAAAATAGCGACAAATTCAAATCTTGCGTTAATTTTGGGACACCCTTTACTTTCGAAGTTATTGTAGGTGGCAATAATTACTGCCTTACCTTGTATAAAGGACATTCGTTAGACTAATAAGACTTGCATTTCTATGCGGATAGGTTTATTTGTCAAAATTTATGTCAACCCTGGAGCTATGCCTTTATATGGAGTGAAACCCTTTAATCGCAAAAATATGAGACTCTTTCGATGGGTCAATGGCTGGACAGAAATATACAGCGTCATCTGTTTAAACTCACTGTCTGCGTCTTAACACTATATAAGAAATTACTGGGCAATATTTCAACGCAGTACAACTATGTTCTATACTATTCATTGCGACGACTCTTCAAATTATGTTCATAATGTACATATCATATTGTATTGCTAATCGAGTATCGATCCATGTTTGAAAGGTCATATTTTATCTGGAGTTACATGTACAGTGACTCGCAAAAGTGTTCGGACACTCTTCAAACATAAATAACTTTTTAAACATTGAACCAAACGATTTGACTTTTCTGAAGCAGCTAGAAGCATTGATGTACTAAATGATATGCAGAAATAATTTCGAAATAAGTCCGATTCGTAGGAATTACGTGATGAAGTAAAAAAGTGATTTTTTAAAACATTTTTATTTCAATTCGTAATGGAAATTTAAAATATGCGTTTCGCAGACCTGTGTTAATTATTCGCAGAAAAAACGACGCGTCTAGAGAGAGGTCGGAATTTGCAGTGCTTAAACAGAAACTGACTAAGAATCGTGAAAAATTGTGATTTCCGCCATTTTTGATGGCATATAGTTCGTGTGTACGTCGATCGATTTCAATGAATTTTTCTGTCTTTAAAATTTTTAGTACGTGGCTTAAACGAAAAGTATTTTAAAAAGGTCCTGTTTTATTTGTCATGTAATTCCTATGAATTGCAACTTTTTCGAAATCTCTCTCGCATATCATTTAGTAAATCGATGCATATAATTTCTAAAGAAAAGTCAAGACGTTTGGACCAATCTTAAAAACATTATTTAGATTTGAAGAGTATTCGAATACTTTTACGAGCCACTGTATATAAAGATGAATAAAATCGATGGGTATCTCGTAGCAGCGGCTCCTCGTCAATAAACATACGTCGAAAAGCAGAGATTCGAGGCTTTCATGGCACGGCATCATTCAGTTCTTGCTGTTGAGGCTTTCGGATGTAAGCCGTATGTATCCTTGTGGAATTATTTCGACCCCCTGATGAAGCTAGCTGCAATACTTGCGAAACGTTGGCAAAATAATTTCACAAGGCACACGGCTTACACCTGATAACCTCAATAGCAACAACTGTATAAGTCGAAGAATCAACTATTTTTTAGATATATACATTTTTGTTTGTTTGCAACATCGTGATTAAAATGCTACAGTAATTTGTTTAATTTATGGTTTCTGAAATTCGCACTGTTAAATGTCCACGACCCATTTCCACTTTTCTCCTCCTCCTGCTTCGTGTCTCTAGTTCAGCAGAGGACGAGGACATTGATAATGCAATTTATGACATATATTCATGAGGTAAACCGCATGCGAGGAAATGTATTTAACACCTGTCGTGAAATTAAATGGACACCATTTAAATACTTTTAAAAATTAGACAAAGCGACTAGAGCCCTTGTCAGCTGTTAGAGGAATTAGTTCACCAAGTAATGAGTAAATTAATTTTTTGGTAATTACTATTGCTTGAAATTGTTATTGCAAAAAGTCGCAGTTTTAACTTTTTTATTTGTACCCATACTTGTACCAACTTTAAAAATCTTTTGAAACACATCTTTCTAGAAAATCTAATAAACTTACTGCATACTATCTAACAGACTTTGAATAATGAAGCAAAGCCGGCTTTTCTTTTAAAAATACAAACAATTTTCTATGGAAAAGTGGACATTACTAAAGTGCAGATCTTTATGTACAATTAAAATCGCAAACAATAGACACATTAATGTTATCAAATTTTAAACAATACATTCTTAAATTCTTTTAGTCCCTTGCCGAAGAATTAGATTCCAAGGTTTAGATTTAAAACATACCATATCATACCATTAGACGCATTAGTTTCACGTCGATAGAATCCAAATTAAAATCAATTGCTTTAAAATCAAAGTACAATAGTTCAGTTGTTACTATACCGATCAATTCACGATAGAAGGTTAAAAATAGTCAAATATGGCGTACGAAATACACGATATCTCCGAAACGTCGTCTTAAAGCAAGAAGTTTCTTTTTACTGTTTTAAATCTAAACCTACCACAGCGAGTCAAATAACCCTTTTCAAGTTTTTTACTTTAAAATTATTAAAGTTATAAAATCCCCTCCATAGAAATCGATTCAACAGATTTCTTTACTCAATCATATGAACCGTTTATTTTGAAAGTGGTGCAAGTCCATTTTCTTCTGTTTCGAGAAAATTAAATGTTAGCAGATCTGACAATTAAAAAATATAGGTTAGTTATGTGAAGTCTCGGAATGTTTGTACTCATTTATCAATATGTAATTTGATTATATGAATTTCTTTTAGGCGAATTTAACTAAAATAATAGATATTTCCAGGCTGCAAATGGACTTACACCACTTTCATAATTAGTCAATTGTAAATATCATTAAATTTCAATTTTGAAATAACAAATATCACTTAAAATATATTTCATATTAATCCAATTTTGTTTATAAATAATAACAAGAAATAAAATAGAATTAATATTTTTTATTTTGAACGTTAATTATATTTATATATTGTTAAACTTAACACAAGATATAAGTATTATTAATTATTTATGCTCTTCATGTGGCAGTGTCTTGAAATATTCATGATGCACAGGAGGTATACATATAAGGTAATAGCTGCTGCATATCCTTATATTTTTCGTATGTAATAGGCCTGGCATCGTGATACAAAGGTGCCAGGGCGATTTTTTCAAATTTTGGCGGTCTTCCCCGACATGTAGGTGATAAATTTAGATTCTTAAATTCTGTGTCCTCCATTGATGTTTTATATAAAATAGTATACGGTGCACTTTTGCAAAATCTCATCCAACATATTTGTAACCAATTTACTTTTTCTCCATTAGTGTTTCTTCTTATCTGTTTTTTAATTGAGTTTTGTAGATTTTTGTTGAAACGAAATTCTCTCGTTTCATTTCGTGTAAAATAAATTTATTATGTTGTCTACATTGATTTATAACGTCATAATAATCCTGTGGCGTGTACAGGAAATTCTTTTTTCGTAATGCCATTTTTTCTGTCTATAGAAATTGGACTTACACCACTTTCATAATCAATGGTTACGCAATTTCTTTTACCGGCCAATTTTAAATTGAACAAAGCATAGACATTTTTTAAGATATTAAATACTAACTAGTTATAAACAAAAAGTTTACACTAAATTAAGCATAAATTACGTTATATCTCATTTTTTTTAAAAAAGGACGCGCCACTTTCAAAATAAACGGTCCATATATTGAGATAAAAATCGCACAAAATAATGAACACATTTTTTACAATTTCTTTTTATTTTACAATTATAGAAGTTATAAAATGGCCTTCATAGGAATCGATTCAATATATCTTTTTGTTCGATTACACTTTGAAATTAAAATCGCAGATCATCCAAATAAATTATATTTTGGCATTTTTCTAAGACAATATACACCAGTCAATTTTAATGCTGGTTAGGTTTAGTTTTAAATTGCCCCTGTTCGTTTTTGTGACGAATGCGTAAAATGCGCTGTCTAGGCGTTGCTTATTGGACGACGAAGAAAGCCAGTATCGAGTAGAAGATTACAACAATTCAGTAGCATTTCGCTCCGTAAACGAGATCTTCGACAAGAACAAGTCGCCATTTTTATTCTCCAATGAAGCGTCGTCTCTTGCCTGCGAAGCCGTGATTAGTGGGTTTCTGCTAGGCATCTCTGGTTTTAAATACTCAAAGTGTCTGCAGCTCGTGTCACTTGCCAGTCCAAGACACCTAGATCCGATCGGTGGGGATTAAGAAGGATTACTCCAAATCTCTTTCTTAATCGTTGACATTCAACACTCAGAAGCTCTACTGTGCGATACTTGAAACCTTTGATAAAGTCGCTAGATTATGCTGTCGGGAACGAAATTAATGCAAAGGTATACGAATGTTTCATAACAAAAATTATTATGCGAGGTTCATGATATCTTGCATAGGCGGCTCGTGCCTTTACAGTACTTCTATAGACGTGTTAGCAAAATTAATCGTGAATTTAATCGGTTGACAATATCGGTTTGACATTGTTATTTCGTTTGTACAATTTTACGATTGACGTTCGACAATGTTGAGGTAACAGGATTTTCAACACGTGGGATAGAACCGAACTTGTAAATTGCTTTCAGTGTTACTTGACAGCTTATTATTCGACCGATTTCGTCAGTAGAAATTGGCAACATAGTATGATTAATGCTGACAACCTCAGGGCTTGTAATTTTCGTTTAATGACTTTATTCGTGCCAAATTCACACCTTGTTCCACGTGTCTCATTCATTGTGAACGTCAGGACCATTTTGATACTCTTGACGCCCATGTTCCGAACTGCATTGATCTGCAACATTTTCAATTTAATATTAGATAACATATTTCCTTTCACAGATTTACAAGACGATTCAGTTGTCTGTGCTGATATCATTCGATTTTTAATCATTCCTGCACTTAACAGTAGGTTTAGGGGACTCGTTAAAACGACGCATTTTAATGTATTTAATTTGTGAATATTAATATTACAAAACTGCATCTACGAAGAATTATTTCACATATTTATTTCTGCTGATATGTATTCTGAAGAAATTGCTAAAAACTTTGAATAGACAGATTTTTGTTCCTTCTCGTTGTTAACACTAAACCTACCACGGAAGGTCAAATGACCCTTTCCAGTTTTTTTATTTTACAATTATTGAAGTTATAAAATAACCTCCACAGGAATCGATTCGATAGATTTATTTGTTCAATTACACTTTGTAATGAAAATGGCAAATGATCCAAATAAATTAAATCTTGGCACTTTTATAAGACAACATACACCGACCCGGTTCTTCTTCATTCAATTTGAATGCTCGGTAGGTTTAGTGTTAACGCAGGAAATTTACACTTGTGCAGAGGTTCGCAGTTTATCAATGCTGTATCAGAGTCAAGAACATGTTTTCGTTTGTTCACTGTGACAGAGAATAGGGAATAGAGCACTATTTCCGGTACATCGACAGAAATACAATTAGAAAAAGTGCAACCGAGTTCCCATTTTATTTCACGCGATTCTATTTTCAGAATGGTGGGTGCCAGCAAACGAAATAGAAATTTCAGCATCATCGGGTTATAGCCATCCTTATTGATGACTTCACGCCAGTTTACTCAACGCTGGAGTTCGCTAATCACAATAAATCCCCTAGCTCACGGAGATCTGTTTAACTATGACGAATACTATTCGTCAGCATACCGTTTCTTGAACGACTGGATATTGTCGATACGTGGCTTGGCAAAACTCAAACAAATTGGAGAATGTTCTCCCCTCCCTCCCATTTCCATTAATTTCTATTTCTTCACTTTATAGGTTCTCCGAATTTGTACGTTCTTCTTCACTGTTCAATGACTACAATGTATATTATGATTGTTAGTACTGTAGGTTATGAAGGTTTACTAGCCAATCTCAAAAAAATTTATTTGACCATCGAAATGAGAAATACACGAGGCTTGCGTACAACAAAAATTAAATTTTTCATGTCTCTCTAGCACTTTCAGTAATTATTTTACATGCGAGATATGTAAACACGAAACCAGAATTTTTATAGTTACACATCTTTCCCATCTCTCTGACAATTTAGGAATGACATGCCAAAAAAAACTGTTTTTCTTTCGAAGCAAACCAGTCATCGATAGCCATTTTCGTACATTTTCGTAAGATGTGTAGCGCTGCTCAGCAAGTGCGCGTTCCATCGATGCAAATAAGTATTGGGTTGTTCGGAAAGTAATTTCGTTTTTTTTTGTGAAAATGAAAGACAATTTTCGTATAATGAACAAATATTTTATTAAATTATATATTGGCCATACTGGTCCAATACCTTTTGCCATCTTTCTGATAGTAGCATGATTCCACGCTCATAAAATTGTTGGTCTTTACTGGCAAAACACTGATCGAGGTGGTTTTTGACCTCCTCATTTGAAGTGAAGGTTTTAGCGTCTAAAAAATTTTGCAGTGATCGTAACAAATAATAATCCGATGGTGCCAGATCTGGAGAATATGGTGGGTGTGGTATTGTATCCCATTCAAGCTTTAAAAGCTTTTGGCGAGTTACCAAACTTGTATGAGGTCTCGCATTATCTTGGTGAAACACTACACATTTTCTGTTGATTAATTCTGACCTTTTCTGTTGAAGTGCATCATTCAGTTTGTCCAGCTGATGATAGTAGACTTCCGAATTAATTGTTGTGTTATCCGGTAAAAGCTCAAAACAAAGCGATTCCTTTAAAATCCCACCAAACAGACAGCATCACCTTTTTTTGATGGATATTGGCATTGGAAATTGTTATATACAACCCATTTTTCGTCCCCAGTAATGATGCGCTTCAAAAATGGATCATTTTCGTGACTTTTGAGAAGCGAATCACAGACGTCAACGCGACACAAAGGCTATGGCCGGGTTTGTAGGTGATTTTCGCCCCCGACGGTATTTTGATCGAGCTTGGAATATGTCATAGCCTACCCAAAAAGACCCCCG